>JADBJO010003814.1:170000-190000 GCA_016801955.1 Conus betulinus
GAGTGAAGTTGCAGATCGGAACAGACTATTTAGTTTGAGTTTGCAAGCCTATAACAGTTTCAGAGATCAAAAACAACATCGTCAGCCAAAAGAAGTATAAAAACATTCAAGAATATCACAGGTAAATTGTGCACCATGTTTTCCAGTTTTAACAACTTCTGAGGTCAACTCGTTAATGAAAGAGAGAAAACAAAACAGGACTTCATACATCCCCTTGTTTTTAAACCTGAGGTACATTGAATATAATCAGTCATGTTACCCCCACACCGATTTTTTAGCTTTTTTACACAGGAATACATGCTTATTATACACTTAAGCAGCTTACCATGAACGCCAGCTTTTAACAGAATAGGCCAGAGAAGAGTTCTATTCACTGAATCGAATGCCTTTTCAAAGTCCTATAAAAGCTACATATAATTTACGATTTAAAGAAAAACTGTTTTTGCACACAAGGCCATCAAAGTAAACATATGATCAACATTTGAATAGTTGCGTTTTAAATCCTGCCTGATATTCGCCAGTTATATTATTATCTTCAATCCATCCCTGCAGCCTATGATTGATGATAGTACTGTACAATTTTGCTGCTCGTGTCACTTAAAGAAATTCCTCTGTAATTGTTAGGATTATTCACGTCGCCTTTTTTGTACAGTGGTAGAACAATACATTCAGTCCAACATTCAGGATAAATTCCCTTGTTGAATAAAAGAATTAAAGAAGGTAACAAAGAAGTTCAAAATTACATCTGTTTTACATGCATACTTCAGCAGTTCACCAATTATACCATCTGGCCCAGCAGCCTTACGGTTTTTTAACTTTTCTTTAATGCAATTACTACCTCCTCTTTGGATATTGGACGATTTAAGTAATCATTTCCCCCTTCTCCTTGATTCCACTGAAATTCACTATTATGCTCTAAATCTTTAGTTAGAAGTGTCGTAAAATGTTCATACCAGGTTTCCATACTAATACTGTTCGCTGGTTGTCTTCTTTTTAATGAAACCCGATGTACGTTCTTCCAAAATTCTTTTTTGATTCTCTATAGATGCGATCAGTTCAGTCAGTAATGTGTTGTTAAATTGCTTCCGCTTTATATCCTTTGCAAATGTTGTATACTCTCTCTTCTCGCCCTACAGTAACTATCACGATCTTTGTCGTGTTGTGTACGTTTAAATTTCTTAAGTAAATTACGAACTTTTTTTTTTTATTTCGATGACATTCAGAATCAAAACCAGTCTTTGGTCTTTAAATCATTATTAATTCTTATTTCTTTTTTCATACACTCTGCAGCATCTTTAATACATGTATTGAAAACATTCAAGGCTTCATTTATATTGACATCAATTAGACCGACGGCATAGTTAATTTTCTCATGAATCTGTTGCGAAAACAATGTTGTTCATGAGCACATCAGCATAATCTTCATTCCATACGTATTCTTCCAACGTAAAACTGTTGACAGAAGAATTTCTCTCCGACATGACATTGTCACTATAAAAACTCAAATGAAGTTCCACAGGCATATGATCAGAGTCAACTCTCTCAGATATTCGTAACTCGCATGAATCACACAACAATGCATACAATTCACATGACATAACAAAGTAATCGTTCACGCTGCATCCGGTATCTGAAATGTACGTGTAGCAACCTTGTTGGTCGCCATAACACATACCGTTAAGAATGCACAAATCAAATGAAGTACACATATTCAACAACTGTTTGCCATAATTATTCAATACAGAGTCTTCTGAAAATCGATTGACACTCAATGGATGACTTGCATGTTGAAAATTCAAAATATCGGAAACTCCTTGACAATGATGTGAAACACTACCTGTACGACTGTTTAAATCCCCGCACAACAATATATATGCATCTTCAACGACTAATAAACAACTGGACAAATAATCTTCCAACAATGCAATGCCATTCTCGGAGTCAAAACATGCATAATAAGGAGAACCTTCTGGAGGTACGTATGAATACACATACAATATATCTTTGTCTACATCAAACAATGTTTTACTGATGATTAATGCACCAAACATATCTGATTTTATTTCAACCTCTCTGACATGTGACACAAATGTATTTCTAACGAGACATAAGATTCCACCTGATCTTCTCCCTTTAGCCGTTAATTTTATTGCAGGTAAAGAAAACATTTTATATCCAGAAAATGCTGTTGATTTAAGTTCATCAATAAACGTTTCAACTAAACAAATGAAATCAAACGACTGAAGAAATTAGACAAAATCATAGTTTTGTAATTTTGAAAGCAATCCATTAACATTCCAATGAAGTAAAGATAATGATCTGGTTTTGTTACTTTCGTTGCTAACTACATTTTCCCAGCGCCTGTGTTCACCAAAATCATGTACGGAACTTGACACACATTCCAAAGTTGAAACATACCGAGAGTTCTCGTCAGCCTATTCAACACACTCGCTGTCATCCACATTCAAATCCCGTGCATGCTCACTTTCATTCCGGATCACACTGGGCGATGACACCGGTGTCTCTTTTAGGATAGTTCCCTCATAAACAAAAACTTCTTCAAGAAAACTGGGCTGGCCGGTTTCCTATTTGAAGTCTACGAGTCTGTCACGAGCGTCAACAGAGAACTTTTTGCCGTCAATTAATAAATAGTTGAACACAATCGTGGCTCGTTTTCCCCTCTTGCCTTGCCCTTTTTAAATGCGGGTCAGCCTTCGTCGGATGTCCCTGACCCCTTTGAAAAGTCCTCCCCGATATAGACCTCAGAGCCTTTCAGTTTACCTTTAGCTTTTAGAATATTCACCTTCTGTTTATAAAAAGGCGCAGCGAGCAATCACCGGGGAGTCGGGTCGGGAACTGATCCGGTGGACACGGTCGAACTCCACGTCATCCGTCAGGTCCAGCTTGTCCGTCAGCAAATCCCGCACCAGGCCCTCGCAGTCTGCACTGGTCTCCCCGTCCCTCCTGGGTAGTCCGTAGAAGATCAAGTTGTTCTGCTTGGAACGACCCTCCAGATCACCGATCCGTTTCTGTCAGTCGTCCAGCTTCTGACGTAGGTCGTTGTTGGTCTTCTGCAGCTCCCCATTTTCTCTTTTCAGCTCTGTCACCTCCTCCCTCAGCTCCCTCAGCTCAGCGTGTGTGGAGAGTTGTGTGGTCCTCCCGAAGACTGTGGACTTCCTGCTTCACTGCGTCCAGCTTAGCGTCCGTCTGGTCACTTCTCATGTTCAAGGTGGCCATGAGATCACCGATTGTAGGTTCTGTGGTAGCAGACGAAGGCCCCAGAAGTGTGAGAGTCCGTTGATCTCTCTAGACCGACTCTCCGTAAGGTACTTCCACTATGAAGTCGTGTCTGGCGTGTGGAGTCTCTGCTGGGAGGAAGGTTGGTGGGTCCCGGGTTTGATTCGATGTCGCCACACCGAAGAAGCAAACTGCCCCAGAACAAATACGACAGGAGCAGTCCAAAGGTAACACCGTCCCCTCTGTGTCGAAGTGTGACAATGGCGATGTGGACAGCAGCCTTTTTCTTTAGCCTTTCTTGTCATAAACCCGATGAAGACGGGTAGAAACGGCCACAGACACATCGGAAGTCGATGGCAGTAGATGGCATGGCTGATCAGACACCTGTATGCAGAATCTGGGGGTACAGTTCTTTCCCTGTCCGTCACATGCAACAATGATTGTCAGAGGTCAAAACAAAGCGTCCTGACAATATTACCGCAGTTCACTGTCCCCCCCGAGAGAGAGAGAGAGAGAGAAAGGATGAATTGAGAGACGGGACGGTAAGTCTGATACAGATGCTCTTTACTTGGCATCAGATTGTTATATTACAACTGCCAGACGGATGCAGAAGACTATCAGTCTGGTCGCCGAGTCAGATGACCTTGCAATTCGAGCTGGTTAGTATTTCTTTGCAATTTCGAATACTGTTTGGTCTCCCTTTAAATTTTTGCAGGGTGTGAGCTTCATAGCCGCTTGCGTTTTTGACAATTCAAGATGGTGTCCAAGATGGATGCCAAAAAGGGTCAAATTACAAAGTGCTTTAAATTCCTGTTCTAAGTATTAAAATATGATGTTTTTATAGTCTGTGCTTATGTGTTCGGGCTTAAAAAAAAAAAACCGAATCTCACCTTACCTTCGAGTCTCCAGGCCATCCTAATGACAAAAAATGAAAAAAATGGTAGCACAAAATATACGAAAAAATGCGATTTTTGCACATTTTAATAAGTATTGATGCCCATTCTTTATAAACCTTTTTTTCAGTTGAATCATTCCTTGTCCACATTATCTGCTAGACAAATTAGCATAAAATCAAGATTGTCATCAATATGATCACAAAAGACAAAACTGCTCTGAAAATCAAAAGAATGATTACAAAGAAAACGATCTTTTTCTCGTAATTTGTGATCATATGTAAGTCACAAACTAATATCACATGGAACTTAATAACACAGTTAATCAAAAAATATCATAGAGGTATCCACACAAATACTTAGTATTACAATGTTTGGAAGTCAGAACCACGCTGCTCCAAGGTTGTCTGGATAGTCTTTATCAAAATTTTCCAGGCAACGTATTGGATTGAATACATAATGATTGTCTAACAATCGTCCACCAAAGTATCCACTTTTGCTCCTTCCTTGTTGAATGGGTTGTGGCATTTAGTAAAAGAAGCACAGCATGTGCAGAAGATGGCGCATGACAGCTGGCCACTCAAGCAGCCACAGTTTGCCCTCTCTGCATGACTTCTCCAGGTCACAGCCACAGCGGACAAGCTTAAGCACATGCCAAGGTGTGTATGGTGTTCCATGGCACATGTTTTATGGAGTAAGGCATTGTTGACATGATCAGCTTCCCAGCCAAAACTGGACTGAATCCATTGATGAAGGATCTCTTCGCAGGGGTAGCACGCCAGTTTGCCACTTGCAGGTGACCCCGTAATACATTCTCATGAAATGCTTCTGTAGTCGGTGGCAGACTGCATAGTTTTGGTGCAGAAGATGACTTGCTAGCCTTCTGAGCCTATGCATGCTGTGTACACTCTGTCAGAGACGAGCATTCTTTCACACCATAATATGCTGCCATGAACTCAGTTGCCTGTTCTACCACATGTGTAACATTGACTGTCATTCTCCATGAATATTCAGCCTGTGTCCTTTTGACGCAACCTTCAAAGCGGTAGTTTCGCCAATGCCATATATTGCCGCTACAGAGTCACACCCTGAGACTGCATGAATAGCAAGCAAGTCTGGAACAATGGCGCTGTGTTTGAGATGTGTTGCAAGGATGTCAATGCAATGATGCCCGTACACCGGTGACTGCATGTACATTGCAGAGTTGAGAGAACAGTGTCCATAGAAAAACAGCAGCAGCACGAACTCGTCAGTGTCATCTGCTAATACAAGGACACGTGCATATGGATCGGTGCAAACTGCGGCAACTTGTTGAGCTATCATACGGTCTGCTTCTTAAAAACGATGAAATGATGTCTCTACATGCCGATCTTGCCCCCTTGTGTACCTGTGTGGGAACAGGTTCCTAACCTGTGACAATGACGGCATGGGAGTCGGTGACCACTTGAAGAAATGCATCATCAGTCAGGATTTGTTGGTAAAGGAGCTTGTTGAGCTGGACCTTATTTGTGTAGTTCTTCAAAACTGCATCCCGAAGTGGAAGTGGGGTCTGCAGATTAAGCTTGAAGACTCGAGTTCTTGTGCTTCTAGAGTTCCTTGTGCTACTCTTAATGGAGTATTCCTGGTATATGTCAAAGCATAGATAGATGTCCGAGTTGTCCAGCTTTTCAGAGAGCCAATGCTTGAATGTCGCAATGACAGTTGTGACTGTGCCGTGTACAGCCCATGCAATGGTCCAAAGGAGAGCAGACGCGTCCACCACAACTGCAGTTGGGGTCAGGAAATTCCTGTAAGAGTTCTCGACTTGAAGGTGTGTGTTGAGAGTGCTTTTCCCAGTGGTTCGCATGGTGTCATCTGATTCAAACATAGATGGCGGGTATGCAGTCAGCTCGGATACAAACACTGCTTAAAGGTCTAAGTCTCGCTGACTTACTAGAAGGCCAATCACTCGATTGTAGATCGCCTCACGGTTAATGACATCTATTCCAGCAACTTTCAGGCGTTTTTTCGTCTCTGCAAATGTCACAGCTTTGTTTTTGATGGGTGCCTGGAACCTCCAGGCCATGAGGAATCAAACTCTGTGAGCATCATCTTTCCTAAATCAATAGTGTTGTCAACATTGACTTCGGGATTGGCCACCTTGCCACTGACAATGTTTCAGCAGTGACCCACCACCATGTGATTCTGGGTGGAGAGGATCAATGAAGTAGCAGGAGTCTGTCGGATAGTGCGCCTATCATCTACATCTTGGTTGATTCTGTTCGGAAACTCTTCTTTGTGTTTCTCTTTGGTATCTTCCTCATCATGGTCTCCCATCCTCTTGAGATCTTCTGTCAGTGTCATGACAGCATCCATGCTGTACACCCATGTGGCTATTGTCTGCGGTTTCTCTGTGTTGCCAATGATGCCCACTGGGCCATGACCTTTCCTCATTTAGGTAGTCTCCATGAACATGTCCGACCACTGACCCTTCCAGTGACCTGCTGTATGATGAAGACTTTACTGTACTTTACAAAACTGTGCAAGGATGTCAGAATGTAACCTGGCATTGACCGCACATAGAGGAGTCCGTAACAGTTGTAGTTGTACTTCTGTGCAGCAAACATGCATGGCAGCATCATCTCAGTGGCCCTGGGGTGAAGGAGCCTGTCACTCTCATGCGATGCTCGAAAGTACAGCATTATGACGAGGACCTGGTGGATGACTACAGAAACCCACATCTTGCTGATGCGACGCTGTGATGAGCGCTTCTCGAGCTCTTCTTCCTTCCAAACTCTTCATGCTGATGATGGTTCCACTTTCGAAAATGGGTCGCAGGCAAAAAATTCTTCGGACAGATGGCGAAGGGCATGTACATTCTAAGGGTACTTCTTCCCAAAGAACATTTAGTCAACTAAGCCAAACGTTGTACATCAAGTAAAACAGCATTTGTTTTTTAAAAAAAAAATACTTTGGCGGGTAGTTTTGGCCGCCTTTTTCATTTGTTTTTCACCATGATTGCTTGGAAACATTAAATCGAGGTCTGAATCCGATTCCTCATTGCCGAAAATGTAGGTACAGACTTTGAAAACACCATAGTTGAATGTCTAGAACAGACATTGTGAAGGATATTGTAATATGGCTGATTCTGGCAGCCATCTTGGACGCCATCTTGAATTCTGATAAACGCAAGCGGGTGTGAAGCTCTCACCCAGCCCAAAGTTAAATCAGAGACAAAGTTCTAATCAGAGACAAAGTTCTAAAACATCCCTCCTTTTTTTCATATTTCCTAGCCCTTGACAATTAAGAGAAGAAATTATTAAATCATCCATCTTTTTTCATTAAAGTTGTAGATGAAACGAATAGCCCAAAGCTGGCAAACATAATTTGCTTTCAATTTTGAAGCAAATGATCCACACAAGGCAATTCATTATTTGGACACAAACAGAAACTGACCTCATAAGCTATACACAACACCACACATGAAATAGGTAAGATATACAGCTTCCAATAAATATACATTGAAAGAAACGTCATAGTTCACCCAATACCAAAAAAAAAAGAAAATCAAGCGCGCACAAAAACAAGATAAAACAAAAACAAGTTTGTAGATACATATATAGATTAATCAAGACTTCTGTGCAATGTGACGACGCAACAAGGAGAGCACACAACCTGCACACCATATAGTAAGGGCACAAAAAAAAAGGAGAGAGAGAGAGAGAGAGAGAGAGAGAGAGAGAGAGAGAGAGAGAGAGAGAGAGAGAGAGAGAGAAAGGGGGGGGGGACGCGTGGAGGGGGTGGAGTCACATATAGTTAAGTGCATTCTTGTTGACAATTTTTAGTTTAAGTATTTTCCAATTGTCGCTTGTGAATATTTGGTTATTGATTGGTAGTGTCATTAACATGAGCTAGATAGTGTGTGCTGCAGAGCAGGGGTAACGAGAACACTTTCCTGACATCTCCCCCGCAACACACACATGAAATGAAGGGAGCGGGGGGGGGGGGGGGGGGGGGGGGGGGGGGGGGGGGGGGGGGGGGTCAGAGCCAAGGGTCAGGTGGTGGTGGTGGGTGAGGGAGCGGGGGTAGGACCCACAGAGATAAGGAAAAAAAATCATGAAGCCATGGGGTGGAGGGGGCGGGGTGGGGGCGGGGGGGGGGGGGGGGGGGGGGGGGGCATCGTGCAAGTCAAAATAAAAAGACACTTGAAAATGTACAGCAATTTACCACAAGCAAGCATTGCCAAAAAAAACAAAAAAAACAAAAACAAAAACAAGTCATCAAACATGGAGCGATGGACATATTTATTAGTTAACCTTTTAATCCACCTTGAAGTAATACCCTCAGGGGTCTCTTCTCCGCAATATGATAATGGAGTAGGACCAGGACCACACACACACACACACACACACACACACACACACACAACACACACACACACACACACACACACACACACCACACTCCCACGTCCGCATCATACTTTTTTTTTCATCTCTCTCTCTCTCTTCCATTTCCTTTATATTAAAGGAAGTTACCCTAGAGGATCAGGGGAATGTGTCAGAGTGATGAGATCTGGGTATCCAATGATCACCAGTGGCTAAGACAATATGAGACCTCTCTCTCCCTTCCCCCCCCCCCCCCCCCCCCCCCCCCCCCCAATCGATCCCGTGGCGGACGGCCTCACCAACCGCCAACAGGGCCAAGAATTACACATCAGTCAAGGCGGACCTCAACAAATCAACAAAATATTTTGCCTTTCTCCTTGAGAGATACACACCTTCTCCTCTGCATCACACACACTTCTCTCTCCATACTGGTCATCCCATCATGGTGAGGGGGTAAGGAGGGTGGCGGGGCGGGAGTCGGGGGAATGACATTGTGCAAATCAAAATGAGTGACAGTTGAGTGTTGTAAAATATATAACAAATGAGCACTGTCAACTCCGAGTCAGAAACACAAAATCATGGAATGATGGACATATATTGTAATCGGGAGTATTCGCTAACCTTTTAATTCACCTTGAAGGAGCTTTCTCTGACACCCTCATCTCTCCACACTTTCATCCGTTGCAATCATGCACGCATGTCTGCAACCGCATCCACTTTACACACACACAACACATCTTAACAGACCAGTATTCTTTTCCTCCTCAGTCCAGATGCTGACAGTGGCCAGAGGGGTCACAACCACATGTCCATTGATTATTTCCCTAAGTTGCCATGACAAATCAGGGTAATCTGGCATATTTGTGAAGTTGGGGTATCCAGTGAAGATAATCATTTAATCTCCTTCCCACTACCACCAATGGTCCAACAATATGAAATCTTTTTTACTTCTTTTTTTCCTCTTCCCCAATCAGTCCTGCGGCCCACAGTCCCGCCGTCCGCTGACCGGGCTGACGTTACGTCTCCGCCTCCCCCCCCCCCCCAGCCCCCCAATCCCCAAACACACTTGCACGCAAAACACCCAGACACACACACACACACACACACACACTCGCATCGCACAAAAAAATTATACATCAATCAAAAAAAACTTCACAAATTTTTCGAACCATTCCCCTTTTCTCCCTGAGGAGTATATGACCATATGTTGCATCCAAACAAAGCATACTGTCTCCCCATCATGGTGAAGAGGGATGTAAAAAAAAAAAAAAAAAAAAAAAAAAAAAAAAAAATTGAAGGAAAGAAATTCATCCACACCCCCAGTCCGCCCCCCCCCCCCCCCCCCCCCCCACATACAGATCCACCCCACCATCGGACCCCAGAATCAGTTGGGATAAGAGGGCACGAATAGAAATCATATTTCATAACCACCTCCCTTTGACTCAAAAGCATATGTATGAGTTTTCACACCGAACTCACCCTGCATTATAAAAAAAAAAAAAAAAAAAAAAAAAAAAAAAAAAGTTCACCGAGTACGGGAAGAATGAGGGAGGGGGAGCGAAAAGTGACGAAAAAAAAACGAGAAAGGCTCGGAATCAATGCATTATTACCAATAGCATACCAAAGTAAACCATTTAATACGCCAATAGGTTTACCGGTGCGCAAGTACGCCTAAGTGCCAGAGCGTATGCGCCTATGTCGGGAAGGGGGGGGGGGGGGGGGGGGGGGGGGGGGGAATCAATTCATTGCTCTGTGAAGGATTTGATTTACATTCATAGATATGTCCAAACCGACAGACTTCCCGTTTTTTTTAGTTTTGTCCATATCTTTCCATGGCTTGACCAGCAGCCATGACAGCTGAATGCTTCTGGGCCTCTCTCAACAGATCAAAGTTAGCCTTCGTCAAATCCTTCCCCACAGTCACACCCTTATTTTTTAGATTCCTTCTGTTTCGGAGAACGAGATCTCTCTTTTGACGGAAAAAAAAACCGTACAATTATACTTCTGGGGCCAGTATTTTGTGAACTTGAGGGCATTGGACCTGTTCTATGGGCGATTTCGATATCGTTCTCTGTGATATCCACCCCTACCTGTTCTTTAAACACTCGAACACATTTTTTTGACACACATAGTTACCGATTCTCCTTTTCTTCTGGCACTTCATAAACACGACAGTTCCATCCCCTTAGGTATTGTTCATGATCGTTTTGGTTCTTTTTTTGGAGTTTGTTTTCTTTCTCACATTCTCCTATCTTGTTTTGAAGATCACGGTTTGCAGTTTTTACTTGAAGGAGGTCCTGTTTGAGCTGATCGTTCTGTTTTCCACATCAAACACTCGGCTCTCCAAAACGTCCACTTTCACAGCCAGACTGTCCGTCATCTGTTTCAGTTCGGTTCGAAGCTTATCAATATCGTCTTTCGTAGCAAGGTTATCCAGTTTATTGAGTTTTCCCTTCATTTCTTCCAGCAGCAGCTCAACCGCCATGTCGTCGTCTTCCTCCGACACAATGTCAGACTCCAGACGTTGCTTCTTCTCCTGCCTTTCCTGTCGCTCCGCTGCCGGACTGCTGTCACTGTTGGAAGAGGAGGTAGACGAAGGCCTCCTCTTCTTGTGTTTTAACTTGGAAAAAAAAAACTGTCAATGGCTCGGCTCGCTGACATCTTCACCGTGAAAATGCATGTCTTAACACCAACGCACCTCGTCTCCTCACACCCAATTCCAGTCTGAATACAAACTAATCACTGTCACAATTGTTGTCAGCAAAAAAATAAGCAAAACAAAACACAGAACAGATCAGCAACCCTGTAGTGTTTTTTACTCCTCGTTTCTTGCCCCACTCATTTCCATTGCCACACCCTTGTCGTCACAATGCACAACTCTCACTGCATGACTTTCACATTTCACTTCGCCTCCGCGCACATGGAAAAAAAAGAAAAAAAAAATGTCCGGTCACCACGGCTTAAATATGTCTACACCATGCACGCTTTTACCGTCCAATATAACATTTTCAGCGGAAGATTGTCCTTTTTAATAAACTTGCAGATATGGGGCTTCTCGAAATGAACTGTTTATGTTGAAAAAAAGAAACAGTTTATAAATCCTGTCACATTTTTCCATCAAAAACTTGCGGGGAGCGCTCGGTCGCACGTCCTTCCCCGCCTGCAGTGAGTAGTCGTCTCTTCTTTTTTTTGGAGTTTGTTTTCTTTCTCACATTCTCCTATCTTGTTTTGAAGATCACGGTTTGCAGTTTTTACTTGAAGGAGTGTGAAGGGTGTGAAGCTCTCACCCAGCCCAAAGTTAAAGCAGAGACAAAGTTCTAATCAAACAAGCAATAAAATGTTTACTAGGACGAACTGCAAAGTTTTTGCTCAAAAATGGGGCTCTGCTACCGGACTATATATAAAGTCGATTAATAGCAGTACAGAAGATTCATTGATCTGTAATGATCAGCTGCTAGACTTGACAGAAGAAGAAGAAGAAGAAGAAGAAGAAGAAAACATCTTAACCAATGCTAAGTTGCATTCGCTGTAACAGCATACATAGCTGCGCTCGGAAAAGATGCTAACTCTTGATGATCCAGTTCTATTTCAAAATAGCTAACTGATTATATAAGCCCGTTTAACAAGCAACGCTGCTATCTGTTCAATTCAGCTTCAGAAATATACTACCAACGTGAGAGACAAATTGTGATATGAGGATCTGTTTCAATGCTGAAATGATGTGGTTGCTTTCACACACACACACACACACACACACACACACACACACACACACACACACACACACAGGTTTCTTAAAGAAGAATGATGAAAACAAATTACACACAGCAACATGAAATTTAATGTCTTTCGTACAAATAGGTACGCCAAAATGGACTGCTTGTGTCCAGTGTGGAGATTTTGTGAAATTTACACTACCTAGCCGCCTGATTAGAACAACAGTAACAACAACAACAACAGAAATAACATCAGCAACGACAGCAACAAACAATATCAACATAACATCAACAACAACACAAAAACAACAACAAGAGGTGGCATTTCATGAATTGTGACACAAAAAAGGAAAGCGTTGAAAAGTTTCCTGTGCAAAAACAGTATAATGGGCCACAGAAGCAAAAACAACAACAACAACAACAACAACTAACAAACAAAAAGTAGACGACAATACCGACAGACAACACCGAACAGTTAGAGTCAAAGAGAGTGGCACAAAAGACGACACTTCTAGCACGGAACTTCAGAGGGTGAGGGAGATGTATGCACTAAAGGAACCCCCAGCATCCCCGCTGGAACAACAGGCAGTGTTGATGACTTTCCACGCCTCAGACGGCCATGTGCCGTGAAAGCTGCTGAGGATCGTGAGATTCAGCCACAGCACCTGACAAACCGAGTTCTGTCTGATGAACTGAAAAAGCCAGGAACACAACAGACGCTCACCAAAGGCCCGTAACTGGTGATACAATGTGTAGCAGGCTGGCCGGGGGGGACCTATACAAACAACGACCAGCCCGTCGTCCCTTTCTCAGTGACAAGCTCGCCTCCAGTTTTGAACAGGATCACAGAGATGGCACGGCTGTAGCGGCTCTGTCTGGGCCCTGGTACACCAAAGACTGAAAGAAATGAAAACAAGAATATTTCTTTCGATCCTGACCGTGTCCCAGCACTCGTCTGATGTTTCATTTGTTGAATTACTGCGTTTGCTTGTTGTTTTAGTCAGTGTTCATTAACAATATGAAATGCTAAGAAATTAGAAACACATTAGTGCAATTCATCAATTGTTTATGCCGATTTCCACTCAGTGTCAGCTTGGTGAGTTAGTACCATCACTAACGACTGACGCTGGAGTCAGCAGAACTCTTTTATTCATGGAGGAGTCACGTTTCAGCACTTGTAATCAAGACGGACGGGGTAAAGTCTGGAGAGAACTGTAATAAACACTACGTTCTCAACTGTGTTCTGGAAAGGAATCACAGGGGTGGTCTTTGTGCCTTGTTGTTGGGTAATATTGATATCAGTGTATGCTCAGAATCTGTCTTCCTTGAGCACATTAGTGCAGGGAGCAGACATGAGGTGCATACTGAGCGCTACTTCAATCAAGCCCTGTGTTTCATCATTCTGTCTTTCTTCAACAACCACTCCAACGCCATCCTCCTAGAGGGACGATGCACATCCCACACTGTCAGGTTTATATAGCCTCCTTCAACCACAATGCTGCAGTGGTCTCCCCTCACTCTCTCCCGACATAACCAGATAGAACACCATTGGCATCATCTTGAGAGACAGATCATGACACCATCAGTCGGACACCAGCTACAGTTATCCAACCATGTCAAACGATCCAGCAAGTCTGGGAAGACATCGCAGTTAGCCATCCCGTCGGGTCAGTGCCAAGCCACTGTGAGGCTGTTACCAATGGTTTGTAATGGCCTCTGATTTGATGGAGTTTGCTGATTTGGTTGATTCCGTCTGGTCGGTCTATTCAGCTTGGTAAAATGTTCAAATACATTTTGCAAACCTCATCATTGATTCTTTTGCAGATTGTGTTTCTTTAGGGGAATGTGTGTGTGTGTGTGTGTGTGTGTGTGTGTGTGTGTGTGTGTGTGTGTGTGTGTGTGTGTGTGTGTTTGAGAGAGAGAGAGAGAGAGAGAGAGAGAGAGAGAGAGAGAGAGAGAGAGAGAGAGAGAGAGAGATTCATCTCATAGATAGCCTCTATCTTCTGGAGCATTTCAAACAAACATGTTAATTTGTCAGCAGATCTTGTCGTGATTCTTCAAAATTATGTATGTTCTCCACATCTGGAACGCCAGAAACAACACGTCCTTACCAAAACACGCACTGTGTTGGTCTACACTGATGTCACTCAGGATTAAACAGTCTCCCCATGCAGCGTGAGCAGACAGCTAACGAGCATTAGCTGTTATGAACTCACCGGAATTATCTTCATAGATGCTGCTAAGGCCTTTGGCTAAGACTATACGTTTCAAATCCGAAAGCACCCCTGCTCGTAAATGTTCTCTTCATCTCTTCCCACACTTGCCTGTGATGTGATTGTGCAAACGAGTTATTTTCTAGCTATTTACAGCAACGCACTTAAGTGTTCAACAGTGTGTCATGTAACCCCTAAGATCTGTGCGGGAGTTTTAACATAAACAATGCGTATTTGCTTTGGACACTGTTCGACACTAAAATTCAGCCAATACTCACGTCTAATGTTCAGATATGGAGTCGTTTACATAACAGATAGTTGGGGGGAAAAACACATAGCTGTGGTATGAAATGTTTGCTCAGTGTTCCTTTTCATGTGTCCTACAAAATGTAATGCAGTTATACAGGCTGACATCCTGCTTTGTCATCAGAACACATATTAAATGAAATCGGAAATGAAATGAGGCAGGCAACAGTAATAATGACTTGGCAGAACTTTGAACTTAAGGAGGGGGGGGGGGGGGGGGGGGGGGGGGGGGCGGCAGGAGGTTAAAGATGTAAAAAAACTGGGAACATGAAATTAAGAAATATGAAAACTCTTCACTGGCTGCATAAGGGAACCATCGCAAATCCCTTTTAAAGGCAGATATATTTGTATTGCCTGCTCCGAGGCCTTTCGTCCGCTGGGTCGGAAACTCATCAGGGAGACACGGCTGGCTGTATCTGCGCTCCGATGATGAGTTTCCGACCCAGCAGACAAAAGGCCTCGCAGCAGGCAATACAAATATATCTGCCTGTAAAAAGGGATTGCGATGGTTCCCTTATGCAGCCAGTGAAGAGTTTTCATGATTTCTTAATTTCATGTTCCCAGGTTTTACATCTTCAACCTCCTGCCGCCCCCCCCCCTCCCCCCCTGCCCTCCTTAAGTTCAAAGCTTTGCCAAGACATTACTATGAAGACAATTTAGTTGTTGGCCTGCGCCTGTTTTCCCACACTATTAGATTGTTCGTCTTTGTATTTGTCTGACTTTATTCAAGTTTAAAAGGCTGTGCCAGACTTGAATAAAAGTTACTCTGTGTTAGGTTTTCTTATGGGAGCAAAGACTACCCCACTTGTTTACTGTTTACATATTAAATGAGTTACGACGTAAGTTGAAGAGTTCAAAATGTCCTAAATCCAGACTTTGCAGACTGGCGTATGAAACGATGTAGAAGCCAATAAAGTATGGTAGGGACAATGGGGCATCTCACGTAGATAGTATTCAATGTTGTGTGGCTGGGTCAAGGGTTAGGGCATGCACAAAATCTTATTTCAGAAAATAAAAATCGATTAACTACGTATTAGAAACGGAACTGGCACTTTGACATAAGAAGCAAGGCAAAAGTGAAAATTTCTCTTCGTCTTCAAAAGCATTAAAAACATATGTAACCTATCTCAAATGAATGGCATACATCACATTCTTCAAAATATGGATGAGGATTTTTGTTTGTTTGTTTTAATGGAAACAGGGCATTATTTTACCATGAAATATCAAAAAAAAAAGTGTGTGTGTGTGTGTGCGTGCGTGCGTGCGTGCGTGCGCGCGCGCGCGCGCGCGCGCGTGTGTGCGTTTATGTGTGTGTGTGTGCGTGCGTGCACGCTCGCGCGCGCTCTAGATAACAAACAGATTTTTTTCCTAGTTTGAATGTGTTTTGAGATTTATGTTAATTGATAAACACTCTTTACAAAGCAAGCAGAGATGACAGCATGACCATACAAGGACAAATACTTTTCATTTTTCATTGCAATTTCGGTCAGTTGGAATGACTCATGTATTTCCCAGCATCTCTTTTGAGTTTGTTCACGTTGTGATTGACACTGTCTGTAGTACTGCTCAAGCTCCTTTCTTTCGCTGTCCTTCTGCCAAACAGAGCCCCTAACGTTTGCCTATAATGGGTTCCTATTACATAGTACACCAAGATGTTAAAACTTGCGTTGATGTACTGAAAAACGAGACTGATCCACGCAAAAGTGAAAACTAAATTCTCATTGCGCCCGCCTACATCCACTTGTGGGAAAAAGAGAGGCAAATTTCTTTGGAAGGCAACTGGCATCGAACACAGAATAAACAGGACAGAATTGGCGACCAGCATCTTTGTCAGCGCTGCTTCCTTATTAGACAGGGACGCAGAAGCAGCTGCGCGCTATTTAAGAATTTGACGGAGTTTCACTGAAGTAACGATTGTCGTAACTGTCACCACAACAATCACCACAGATGGGAATCCAATACCGAAGAAAATGCTGCGCAAAATCTCAAGGAATTGTTTATGAGTTTTGTAAAAATGCCCCGAGAAATATGTTTGCTTAATGTCCCCGGTCACTGGATCATAAAGGCACCCAAAACGTATCCGGAATCCCGTCACCAGAAAATATAATCCTGTCACCAGAACATACACAGTGATAACAATGGCAGCCATGCTTCTTGTACGCATCGCGGTTTGATAAGTAAGAGGATGGAGGACACAGTGGCATCTCTCACAGGCAATGATGGCGGACAGAATGGAAGATACATACGCAAAGCCTCCATCCACACCTAGAAAATGATGGTTGATTAAAAACGCCCTCACTGGACCAATTTCTTTCTTTCGTTGTAAACTGCAGAAGGATGTACTCACCATAATATATCATTGCTGTCATTAAGCTCAGTTCGTCAGCTAGTGCCAAAGCAAACAGACACAGGTTGATTCGATCTTTCAGACCTTGTTTGTAGAAAAACCGCCATGTTTATCATGTTGCCTGGTCCACCAAACAGAAAGAGCAATGCTAACACGTTGCTCTTAATGCGGAACACAGTATGCTCCACGTCGGCACTGACAACATTATCAGGATTATTCCTAGGTATATAGTCCATCTGCCTAAACACAACCTCAGCACATCCATGCTGAAGTGACGTGTTCGGAACAGCAGAAGGCAAGTTAATTGAAGGATGAGGTGTGTGAACTGTACTGTCATCAGAGCCATTTTCTGGCTGACGAAAGGTCATCGGCATGACGTCAGCTGGACTTGATTCTGGAGCATGTGTTGTCATCTGAAAATATATCCCAATCATTAAACGCCATTGTGCGCACACCTCTGTGTGTGTGTGTGTGTGTGTGTGTGTGTGTGTGTGTGTGTGTGTGTGTGTGTGTGTGTGTGTGTGTGTGTGTGCGCGCGTCCGCGTGCGTGCGTGCGTGCGTGCGTTGTCCAACGCCTTTGGTTATAATCCCGTTCAGGACTGTCAAACGTGGCAGGGGGGTTCAATCGGGAAGATGGAGTCTCTGCTACTCAGTTTCTGTTCCATCGTTACTCCTTTGCTGTTGTGTTTCAAGTCATCACACGTTCTGTTCAGGAGCGTCTCTTCATCCAAATCTGCCGTTGATGTGACAGTGCAACGTCTCATTCTGCTGTGGCTAGTACACCTTATAGAAGAGGGAATTACGTACTTTGTAATTACGTACTGAAACTTTGCATGCAGTTCCAAATCCTGTTTTTCATTTTATGACGTCTATTTTTTCTCCTCAGTCTTACAGGCTTTACTCACATACTCAGTAAAACTCGTGTATGCGTTCTTTTTTCTTGACAGGCTGGATCAGCTCCTGGGATTTTCAAAGACAAAACAAAAAAAAAAAAAAAAAAAAAAAAAAAAAAAAAAAGGAATAAAAGGGAAAAAACCCTCTCTCCTTTTCTACTTAATCTGATTCGAAAATTTTTCATTAAAAAACTATTATCAGAAAATGATCGTCCAAACCTTAGATAGAAAGAACGTTTGATCAATCGCTTAAATCTTCATTTAATGACTCAAAAGAAAAAAAAATGAAACCACCAATGGCAACCAGACAGCAAGGCCGGTCGAAATTTCCTCCTCACTGTCTCCACCATCCTTAGCAACCGTCAAATCATCACCAACATCTTCATGTGTCAGAGAGACCAAATGTTCGACGTATCAAACTCTCCCAGAATCTGAAAAATGGTCTCAATTTCATTTCCAGTTATCTTGGAAGACTTTAAAGAAGGGTTCTACTACTTTTGTGGGAAGTGGAATTTCTTTGAGCAGAAAGCTGAGGACTAAGACAATGGAGCACATTGTTGAACAAAAACAACTGTCATCGGAGAAGTGGCTAATAGGTTGTACTTTCATTGATCAACAAAAACACGCTCTTAAAAAATTCTGGCTGACATCCTAATTAGTTGCTTCATTCCTGAAGTGTATACTGCAGAGGTGATTAAACCCATTTCTCTGGTTATTTCTTCTGAGTATATTAGAAGTGAAATATCAAGCGCAGAGACGGTCAAATGATAGAAGAACAAAGATGACAGTGTCTCAAGTGTTGTAAACATTACCTTCTCTTTAATTTTTCAAACATCAGAACGGCGTTAAAAACATTATTTTTCTCGCTCTACAACTCTTACAATTTCCTCCATCTGGGTCTTTATGTTCTTTCTTTCTTTCTTTCTTTCTTTCTTTCTTCTTCTTCTTCTCCTCCTCCTCCTCCTCCTCCCTCTTCCTCCTCCTCCTCCTCCTCCTCCTCCTCCTCCTCTTCCTCCTCCTCCTCCTCCTCCTCCTCCTTCTTCTTTTTTCTTCTTCTTCTTCCAGTTCACGAGGTAATATCCCCATTCCTCTATCTATGGCCCACCTCAACCCCTCCCCTGATGTCCCTGTCTCTGATGTACATTGTCTCCTGTTTCAAGCTACTGCTGGTAAAGACAACATAAAATGCCCTGACCGTGACATCAGCTACAATGGTACACAACTGCCACTTCCACCACCTCATTGCCACGCCCCTACACTTTCCCCTCTCTATATGCATTACACTTCACTCATATATTGGTTTTTTTTTTCTTTTCTTCTCTCCTCCATCACGTATCTTCCTTCGTTTTCGCCTATCTGTACTCCATCCTCGCTTTGGTGTAGTTGAAAGGCTACGTTTTGATGCTAACAGGTTCAAAGTAAGCGTCACCAATAACAAGATTCGATAAATAAAAACATAGATGGCCTCTTATATACTAACTTTACATTTCCATTTCAAATTCCCAGGAACATAGCTAAATTCTATCATTTTGTCAACAACATAAAGTTCACCATGAAAGCAAACACTTTCTCTACAAATTTGTATTTTTGAAAGTAATGCTGCTGTGTAGATCGTCAATTCAGTATTTCTGCACTTGCTTGATTCATCATAAATCAGAAACTCATCGTGTCTGTCTTGGCTATATTTGGCAAGATACATCTATAAGTGGCCTTTTGCTTCTGTATTTTTAATAACATGTTTGTTTCTATTTGCACCTGCCTGAAAAAAGTGCAACCAACGATTTGTCGCTGTATCTGGAATCATAATAATTCAACTTGAACAAAGCATTCGTTGTAATTGACCAAACCGTTAAGGAAAGAAATGTTATTACATAAAAGCCATTGCTGGAATTTATCTCAAATGTACAGTTGTTACATTTTGGCAACTCTGTTGGAATGGCTGGAAAGGTCTCAACAACATTCATCATTCTCATAAGTATGTTAACGTTAACGATACGATGACAACAGAAACTGTATGATTACATAGAC
>JADBJO010003814.1:195000-202500 GCA_016801955.1 Conus betulinus
AAATTCCTGTGAGAGGTCTTGACTTGAAGGTGTGTTGAGAGTGCTTTTCCCAGTGGCTCGCATGGTGCCGTCTGATTCAAACATAGATGGGGGTATGCAGTAGTCAGCTCAGTTGCAAACACTGCTTCAAGGTCTAAGTCTCGCTGACCTACTAGAAGGCCAATCACTCGAGTTTAGATCGCCTCAGGGTTTACTACATCTTGTCCAGCAACTTTCAGGCTCTTTTTCTTCTCTGCAAATGTCACAACTTTGTTTGTGATGGGTGCTGGAACCCCTCAGGCCATAAGGAATCAAACTCTGTGAGCATCATCTTTCCTAAATCAATAGTGTTGTCAACATTGACTTGGGGATCGGCCACCTTGCACTGACAATGTTCAGCAGTGACCCACCGCCATGTGATTCTGGGTGGAGAGGATCAATGAATGTAGCAAGAGCCTGTCAGACAGCCCGCCCATCATCTCTATCTTGGTTGATTCTGTTGGAAACTCTTCTTTGTGTTTCTCTTTGGTATCTTCCTCATCATGGGTCTCCCATCCTCTTGAGATCTTCTGTCAGTGTCATGACAGCATCCATGTTGTACACCCATGTGGCCATTGTCTGTGGTTTCTCTGTGTTGCCAGTGATGCCCCCTGGGCCATGACCTTTCCTCATTTAGGCAGTCTCAATGAACATGTCCGAACACTGACCATTCCAGTAATCTGCTGTTTGATGAAGACTTGCTTTGCTGTCCTTTACAAAACTGAGCAAGGATGTCTGGATATAACCTTGTGATTGACCGCACATAGAAGAGTCCGTAACAGTTGTAGTTGTACTTCTGTGCAGCAAACATGCATGGCAGCATCATCTCAGTGGCCTTGGGGTGAAGGAGCCCATCACTCTCATGCGATGCTCGACAGTACAGCATTATGATGAGGACTGGGCGGATGACAACAGAAACCCCATCTTGCTGGTGCGACTTTGTGATGAGCGCTTCTCGAGCTCTTCTTCCAAATTCTCCATGCTGATGATGGTTCCACTTTCGAGAATGGGTCGCACAAATTCTTCGGACAGATGGCGAAGGGCACACATATTCTGGGAGTACTTCTTCCCAGAGAACATTTAGTTAACTAAGCCAAACGTTGTACGTCAAGTAAAACCGCATTGTTTTAAAAAAAATACTTGGCGGGTAGTTTGGGCCGCCTTTTGTTATTTGTTTTCACCATGATTGCTTGGAAACATTAACGCAAGGTCTGAATCCGATTCCTCATTGCCGAAAATGTAGGTACAGACTTTAAAAACACCATAGTTGAATGCCTAGAACAGACATTTTGAAGGATATTGTAATACGGCTGATTCCGGCAGCCATCTTGGACGCCATCGTGAATTCTGATAAACGCAAGCGGGTGTGAAGCTCTCACCCAGCCCAAAGTTAAAGCTTAAAATGGGGCTCTGCTACCGGACTATATATAAAGTCGATTAATAGCAGTACAGAAGATTCATTGATCTGTAATGATCAGCTGTTAGACTTGACAGAAGAAGAAGAAGAAGAAGAAGAAGAAGAAGAAGAAGAAGAAGAAGAAGAAGAAGAAGAAGAATTACACATCTTAACAACCAACGCTAAGCTGCATTCGCTATAACAACATACATAGCTGCGCTCGGAAAAGATGCTAACTCTTGATGATCCAGTTTATTTCAAAATAAGCCCGTTTAACAAGCAACGCTGCTATCTGTTCAATTCAGTTTCAGAAATTTACTTCCAACGTGAGAGACAAATTGTGATATGAGGATCTGTTTCAATGCTGAAATGAAGTGGTCGCTTTCACACACACAGAGGTTTCTTAAAGAAGAATAATGAAAACAAATTACACACAGCAACATGAAATTTAACGTCTTTCGTACAAATAGGTACGCCAAAATGGACTGCTTGTGTCCAATGTGGAGATTTTGTGAAAGTTACACTACCTAGCCGCCTGATTAGAACAACCGTGACAACAACAACAACAACAGAAATAACATCAGAAACGACTACAACAACAACATCAACATCAACAAACAACAACAACAACAACAACAACAACAACAACAACAAGAGGTGGCATTTCATGAATTGTGACACGAAAAGGAAAGCGTTGAAGAGTTTCCTATTTAAAAGCAGTATAATAGGCCACAGAAGGAAAAAAAAGTAAAAAAAAAAAAAAAAAAAAAAAACACCAACAAACAAACAGTAGGCGACAATACCGACAGACAACATCGAACAGTTAGAGTCAAAGAGAGTGGCACAAAAGACGACACTCCTAGCCCGGAACTTCAGAGGGCGAGGGAGATGTATGTACTAAAGGAACCCCAGCATCATCGCTGGAACAACAGGCAGTGCTGATGACTTTCCACGCCTCAGATGGCCATGTACCGTGAAAGCTGCTGAGGATCGTGAGATTCAGCCACAGCACCTGACAAACCGAGTTCTGTCTGATGAACTGAAAAAGCCAGGAACACGACAGGCAGTCACCAAAGGCCCGTAACCGCTGATACAATGTTTAGTAGGCTGGCCGGTGGGGACCTATACAAACAACGACCAGCCCGTCGTCGTCCTTTCTCAGTGACAAGCTCGCCTCCAGTTTGGACAGGATCACCAGAGATGGCACGGCTGTAGCGGCTCTATCTGGGCCCTGGTACAACAAAGACTGGAAGAAATGGAAAGAAGAATACTTGTTTCGATCCTGACCGTGTCCCAGCACTCGTCTGATGTTTCATGTGTTGAAATACTACGTTTATTTATTGTTGTAGTCAGTATTCAATAACAAAATTAAAAGCAAAGAAATTAAAAATGCATTAGTGCAATTCATCAATTGTTTATGTTGATTTCCAGTCAGCGCCAGCTTAGTGAGTTAGTACCATCACTAACGACTGATGCTGGAGTCAGCAGAACTCTTTTATATACGGAGGAGTCACGTTTCAGCACTTGTAATCAAGATGGACGGGGTAAAGTCTGGAGAGAACTGTGATAAACACTACGTTCTCAACTGTGTTCTGGAAAGGAATCCCAGGGGTGGACTTTGTGCCTTGTTGTTGGGTAATATTGATATCAGTGTATGCTCAGAATCTGTCTTCCTTGAGCACATTAGTGCAGCAAGCGGACATAATGTGCATGATGAGCGCTACTTCAATCAAGCCCTGCGTCTCATCATTCTCTCTTTCTTCAACAACCACTCCAACGCCATCCTCCAAGAGGACGATGCACATCCCCACACTGCCAGGTTTATATAGCCTCCTTCAACCACAACGCTGCAGTTTCTCGACCTATCGGATAGAACACCATTGGCATCATCTTGAGAGACAGATCACGACACCATCAGTCGGACACCAGCTACAGTTATCCAACCATGTCAAACGATCCTGCGAGTCTGGGAAGACATCACAGTTAGCCATCCTGTCGGGTCAGTGCCAAGCCATTGTGGGGCTGTTATTAATGGTTTGTGAAGTAAAGCAATGGCCTCTGATTTGATGAAGTTTGTTGATGTGGTCGACTCCGTCTTGTGGGTCTATTCAGCTTGGTAAACTGTTCTAATACATTTTTGCAAACCCATCATTGATTCTTTTGCAGATTGTGTTTCTTTAGGTGAATGTAGAGAGAGAGAGAGAGAGAGAGAGAGAGAGAGAGAGAGAGAGAGAGGGAGGGGGGGGGGGAGAGAGAGAGAAAGAGAGAGAGATTCATCTTATTTTCTGGAGCGTTTTAAACAAACATGTTAACTTTTCAACAGATATTGTCGTGACTCTTCAAAATTATCTATGTTCTCCACTTCTGGAACACCAGAACATGTCCTTACCAAAACACACACTGTGTTGGTCTACACTGATTTCACTCAGGATTAAACAGTCACCCCATGCAGCGTGAGCAGACAGCTAACGAGCATTAGCTGTTATGAACTCACCGGAATTATCTTCATAGATGTTGCTAAGGCCTTTGGCTAAGGCTATACGTTTCTACTCTGAAAGCTCCCTGCTCGTAAATTTTCGCTTCATCTCTTCCCACACTGCCTGTGATGTGATTGTGCAAACGATTCATTTTCTAGCTATTTACAGCGACACACTGAAGTGTTCCACAATGTGTCATATAAGTCCTAGTATCTGTGTTCCACTGAGGTGTTCCACAAAGTGTCATATAAATCCTAAGATCTGTGCAAAAGTTTAACATAAATAATGCATATTTGGTTTGGAGAATGGTCGACACTAAAATACAGCCAGTGCTTACGTATATTGTTCAGGTATGGAGTCTTTTACATAACAAGTAGTTGGGGAAAGCACAGAGCCGTGGTATGAAAAATTTGCTCAGTGGTCCCTTTCATGTGTTTCCCTTTCATGTGTCCTACAAAATGTAATGCAGTGAAACTGGTTGATATCCTTTTTCTTTATATCATAATACATATGGAATGAGTTAGGGCATAAGTTGAAGGGGTTCAAAATGTCCTAAATCCAGACTCTGCTGACTGGTGTATGATATGATGTGGAAGCCAACAAAGTATGGTGGTCAAAACGGGGCACCTCACGTAAATGGTATTCAATGTTGTGCGGCTATGCCAAGCGTTAGAGCATGCACAAAAATCTTATTTCAGAAACTAAAGATCGATTACGTATTAGAAACGGAACTGGCACTTTGACTTGACATGCAAGGCAAAAGTAAAAATGTCTCTTTTACTTTAAAAACATTTCAAACACAATTAACCTATCTCAGATGAGCAGCATGTATCACATTCTGAAAAGTCATAGATGATGGAGATTTTTTGTGTGTTTGTTTTGATGGAAACAGGGCATTATTCTATCATGGGATATCCATAAAAGTGTGTGTGTGTGTGTGTGCGCGCGCGCGCGCGCGCGCGCGCGCGCGCGCGCGTGTGTGTGTGTGTGTGTGTGTGTATGTGCTGTAGATAATGAACATATTTTTTTTCCCAGTTTCAATGTTTTAGGTTTTATGTTTAAAAAATGGATAAAACATCATTACAAAGCAAGCAGAGATGACAGTATGACCATAAAAAACACTTGTCATTTTTTATTGTAATTTCGGTCAGTTGGACTGACTCATAGATTTCCCAGCATCGCTTTTGAGTTTATACACGATATGATTGAGACTGCCTGTTGCACTGCTCATGCTTCTTTTTCTCGCTATCCCTCTGCCAAACAGTGCCCAAAACGTTTGCCTGTAATGAGCACCCATTACATAGTATACCAAGATGTTAAAACTGGCGTTGACGTACTGAAAAACGTGACTGATCTGCCCAAAAGTAAAAAATAAATTTTCATTGCGCCCGCCTACATCCACTTGTGGAAAAAAGAAGGACACATTTCGATTAATGGCGACTGGAACTGAACACAGAATAAACAGAATGGAATTGGCGATTAGCATCTTCGTCAGCACCACTTCCTTATTAGACAGGGACACAGAGGCCGCTGCGCGCCATTCCACAATATGACGAAGTTTAAATGCGGTGCTGATAGTCGTTACTGCCACCACAACAATCACCACAGCTGGCAATCCAGTACCAAAGAAAATGCTGCGCAAAAGCTGAAGGAGTTGTCTATGCGTTTTGTAAAAATGCCCCAAGAAATATTTCTCCTTAATTTCCCCAGTCACTGGATCATAAAGGCACCCAGGACGTAGGCGGAATCCCATCACTAGAAAATATAATCCTGTCACCATGCATACACAGTGATAACAATGGCAGCCATGCTTCTTGTACGCATCGCGGTTTGATAAGTAAGAGGGTGGAGGACACAGTGACATCTCTCACAGGCAATAATGGCGGACAAAATGGAAGAGACATAAGCAAAGCCCCCCATCATGCCTGGAAAATGGTGGTTGATCAAGAGACAGCTTTCACAGGCCCAGTTCTTTTTTTCGTTGTAAACTGCGAAAGGAGCTCCTCACCACAGTATATCATTGCTGTCATTAAACACAGATCGTCAGCTAATGCCAAAGCAAACAGACACAGGTTGACTCGATCTTTCAGACCTTGTTTGTAGAAAACCGCCATGTTTATCATGTTGCCTGATCCACCAAACAGAAATAGTAATGCTAACACGTTGTTCTTAATGCGGTATAAAGTGTACTCCACTTCTGCACTGACAATATTATCAGGATTATTCCAAGGCACGTAGTCCATCTGGCTAAACACAACCTCAACACATCCATGCTGAAGTGACGTGTTCGGAACAGCAGAAGACACATTAACTGGAGGATGAGGTGTGTGTGAAATGTACTGTCATCAGCGCCATTTTCTGTCTGACGAAAAGTCATCGGCATGACGTCAGCTGGACTTGATTCTGGAGCATGTGTTGTCATCTGAAAATATATCCCAATCATTAAACGCCATTGTGCGCACACTTGTGTGTGTGTGTGTGTGTGTGTGTGTGTGTGTGTGTGTGTGTGTGTGTGTGTGTGTGTGTGTGTGTGTGTGCGCACCCACATGCGAAATATCTTACTTATGTGCGCTCTGATTTGTTTGTTCAGTTATATTGTTACAGTGCAATATTGTCACCTAAAAGTATTGGGTCTTCCTGCTTTGTGCACTACCTGAGCACTGTGAACATGGTGTCAAGGTTCCTCTCATCATTTCTTATGAATCCTTTGTTTTTTTGGAAGGCGGTCTTCATCGTTTGTTGTCTTGGCCTTGTGGTGATGGTGGTCCAACGCCTTTGGTTGTAATCCCGTTCAGGACTGTCAAACGTGACAGGGGGGTTCAATCGGGAAGATGGAGTCTGCTACTCAGTTTCTATTCCATCGTTACTCCTTTGCTGTTGTGTTTCAAGTCATCACACGTTCTGTTCAGGAGCGTCTAGACTGGCGTAAAGTGACTTTGGTGATACCGCCTGTCAGGTCAATAGAAGACGAATCGCTTCATCCAAATCTGCCGTTGAGATAACAGTGCAATATCTCATTCTGCGGTGACTACTACACCTTATAGAAGAGGGACTTATGTACTTTGTAATTACGCACTGAAAGTTTGCCTGCAGTTCCAAGTCCTGTTTTTCATTTATGACGTCTATTTTTCTCCTCAGTCTTACAGGCTTTACTCACATACTCAGAAACTCGTGTATGCGTTGTTTTCTCTTGACAGGCTGGATCAGCTCCTGGATTAAAAATATCTCTCTTTTTCTCCCTAATCTGATCTGAAAATTTCTCATTAAAAAGTGTTATCAGAAAATGATCGTCCAAAGCATAGGAAGAAAGAACGTCTGGTCAATAGCTTAAACCTTCATTTAATGATTTAAAAAAAAAATGAAACAACCAATGACAACCAGACAGCAAGGCTGGTCGAGATTTCTTCCTCACTGTCTCCATCATCCTTAGCTACTGTCAAATCATCACCAACATCTTCTTATGTCAGACAGACCAAATGCACGACGTATCAAACTCTCTCAGAATCTGAAAAAATGGTCTTTATTTCATTTCCAGTAACGGCATTGAATGACGTGGCTATCACCAGATTCGCTGATCGCGCTGATTAGGAAAAATGATTTAACTGATTT
>JADBJO010003814.1:212500-226875 GCA_016801955.1 Conus betulinus
CCAACACTGAGTTGACCCAGTGCCTCCTGTATGGTGACTTACCCAGTCTTAACGTGTGTATCTGAAGGTCATGTGGACATTTCCAACAAAACATGTACCCAGTGCTTCCCTTCGGTGATGACAGGTCCCATCATATGTGTAAATATAATGAGTATTTATTCAATCTTATATTGACAAACTACCCTTTTTGTGTAATGACTGATCAATCCCATCTTGTGTATGTGAAGATCACTGGAATATGTATTCCAACATCATTTTGATCACATGCCTTCTGTGTTTTGACTCATCTGCCCCACTTTGTGTATATGACGATCATTGGGAAAGGTATCTAACATCCTGTTGACTGAGTACCCTCTGTCTGGTGAGCGACCAAGTCTTCATCTAGCAGCAGAGGTTCTGGAAGAGGTGGAGCAGGTAGACCTTGGCGCAGAGGGCGTTTACGGTGCACAGGAGTTAGTGCTTTAGTCAGTTTGGCAGTAAAACTGTGCCCCGAAAGTGGTCTCTTGCAACCATCTCTTCCCAACAGGTAGAGGGAGTGCACAACAAATGGATTACTAAAACGACAAAGTCTATGGAAATGAACATTGTGAAAGTACTGAGCCACCGACAGAATGCAAGAAACATGGAAGGTAAACGAGCTTCGACTTTATCAATCTTATTCAGCAGGAAAAGAACAAACAGAAATAAAAAATATGATGGAGGGGGGGGGGGTCGGGAAGCAAGTGCTGGTGATCCAGACTTCAGACAATGTGAAAATAATTTAAAGGGGTAGGGATTGGGAGGAAAGGCATATGAGGTTTGGGATGAAAAGGACGGACGCGTGAAATATGAATATCAAATCCTTCACTGATAGCAATGCATTGTTATTGGATGTCTATTTCTAACAGCACCATTTGTTTATGCCAAACCAGTGGCGAAATTTCCTTTGGGAGCGAAATACTCAGCTGTCATGGTCTTCCAGTGGTTGTGGCACTCCCCCCGAATGTATCAAATATATCTATGGAACAGCACCAAGATTTTTGCAGTGTTTCCAACATTATGGAGGAAAACATCACTGTCCATTTTGAAAGAGGGGAGTGATTTGTGAATAAGGAGAGCGGTTAGTCTGAATTAAATAACGGAAAAGAAGAACGGAAGGGTGAATGTTCAAGCACGTGCTCTTCTTTCTCATCTGTCGGGGAGTGATTCAGGAGCGAAGTGATTACGAAACAGAATACCGCTATTCACCCGGTTCTAGACATAGAAACAGAGAGAAGTTTGAGGGGTAACTCCATTTCCCTTTTGAATAGATGACTGGTCTAAAAGTTTTTTGTTTTTTTTAATTGACAGTCTTCACAAAAATGTTTGTGGGAGCAGAGGAGGTGTTATGGTGACAAAGAATCAATCTATGTGTGTACAAAGAGAAATACAGTGCTGGATAAAAAACCACATACACTCACCCCAAAGTCACTTTCTCATCGTCCTCTTCTCGTCTGTATGTTTCCATTTTTCATCCCTTCCCTGTCCTGGAAATCTCTATCTTTCTCCCTTCTTCCTCTCTTGTGAATGTCTCCATTTTTCATTCAACCCTGTCTCGCAGAAGAATCTTTCTTTCTCTAATCATATTCCTTGTTCATTAAAGTGTGAAAGTCTTGCTAGGACTACATTTGTGTGAGCACGAGTTCTCTCTCTCTCTCTCTCTCTCTCTCTCTCTCTCTCTCTCTCTCTCTCTGCTGACATCCATGATGTTGTCCAGCACCTGTGATCAATACTGGATGGTGTCAGCTGACTCTTCAGTGAGTCCTTAAATGGTTGTTTACCCTGGCCATCACTCACACAGATTTTTGGGGTTGTATTATTTTACTTTTTGGTAGAAACATGATGAAACAGAAACTGACCTTGTTGTCCTGGAAATCAACCATGTCTGATCTGCGATTCAACATGTCCACAGCGCAGGAGTAATTTAGTGTCACCTCGATGAACAAAACAATTGTCACCCAGAACAACAGAACCAGGGGACAGTTGAGTAGGGCACTGGCTGAGCTAGAACACGCACGCACACACACACACACACACACACACACACACACAACACACACACCACACACACACACACACACACGTACGCACGCACGCATACACACACACACACACACACACACACACACACCACACACACACACACACACACACACACACACACACACGCACGTACGCACGCACGCACGCACGCACTCTCTCTCTCTCTCTCTCTCTCTCTGTCTCACACACACACACACACACACACACACACATACACACACACACACACGCACGCACGCAGCACGCACGCACCACGCACGCATGCACACACATACACACACACACAACACACACCACACACACACACACACACACAACACACACACACAGGTGCACATATACAGAACCAGAGACAATCGCACACTGCACACAGGAGAAAGCTCACGTAAGAGAGAGAGAGAGAGAGAGAGAGGAGAGAGAGAGAGAGAGAGAGGAGGGCGGGGGACGGTAAAGCTGATACAGATGCTCTTTAGTTGGCATGAGATTGTTATATATCAGCTGCGCGACGGATGCATAGGACTATTAGTCTGGTCGCCGAGTCAGAGGACCTTGCAATTCGAAGTGGTTAGTATTTCTTTGCAATTTCGAATACTGTTTGGTCTCCACTTTAAATTTTTACGGGGTGTGAGCTTCACACCCGCTTGCGTGCTTGAGAATTTTAAGATGGTGTCCAAGATGCTTGCCAAAGAGGGTCAAATTACAAAGGCCTTTATAATTCCTGTTCTAAGTATTAAAATATGATGCTTTTTATAGCCTGTGGGTATGTTTTCAGGCTCAAAAAAGCCGAATCTGACCTAATCATTGAGTCTTCAGGCCATCTAATGACACAAAATACAAAACGGTAGCACAAAATATGCGAGTTTTGCACATTGTAATTGAGTATTGATGCCTGTTCTTGGAAAACCTTTTTTTCAGTTGAATCATTCCTTATACACATTATCCACTAGCCAAATTAGCCAAAAATCAAGATTGTCATCAATATGATCACAAAAGACAACTGCGCTGAAAAATCAAAAGAATGATTATAAAGGGAACGATCTTTTCCCGTAATTTGTGATCACATCTAAGTCACAACTAATATCACACGGAACTTAATAACAACAGTTACTCAAAAATATAATCATAGAGGTATCCACACAAATACATTAGTATTACAATGTTTGGAAGTCAGAACCACGCTGCTCCAAAAGTTGTCTTGATAGTCTTTCTCAAAATTTTCCAGGCAACGTATTGAACTGAATACATTATGATTGTCCAATAATCGTCCTCCAAAGTATCCACTTGTGCATCTTCCTTGTTGAATGGGTTGTGGCATATACCAAAAGAAGCACAGCATGTGCAGAAGATGGTGCATGACAGCTGTGGCCACTTCATGCAGCCACAGTTGCCCCCTCTGCATGACTTCTCCATGTCACAGCCACAGCGGACAAGCTTAAGCACACGCCAAGGTGCGTATGGTGTTCCATGGCACCATGCACATTTAGGAGTAAGGCATTTGTTAACATGATCAGCTTCCAACAAAACTGGACTGGATTGATTGATGGAGGTTCTCCACGCAGGGTAGCACACCAGTCTGCCACTTGCAGGTGAACCCGTGATTCATTACTCCATGAAATGCTTCTGTAGTTGGTGGCGACTGCATAGTTTTGGTGCAGAAGACGACTTGCTAGTCTTCTGAGCCCACGCATGCTGTCTACACTCTGTCATGGACGAGCATTCTTTCACACCATAACATGCTGCCATGATCTCAGTTGCCTGTGTAACATCGACTGTCGATCTCCAAGAATATTCAGCCTGTGTCTTTTGACGCAACCTTCAAAGCGGTAAGTTTTGCCAATGCCATATATTGCACTATACAGAGTCACACCCTGAGGAGAGCATGAATAGCAAACAAAGTCTGGAACAATGGCGCTGTGTTTGAGATGTGTTGTAAGGATGTCAATGCAATGACGTCCGTACACCGGTGACTGTATGTACATGGCAGAGTTGAGAGAACAGTGTCCATAGAAAAGCAGCAGCAGCACGAACATCATCGGTCACATCTGCTAATACAAATACACGTGCATCTGATCGGTACCAATTTCGGCAACTTGTTGAGCTATCATATTGTCTGTTCTTTAAAAACGACGAAATGATGTCTCCACGTGCCGATCTTTGCCCCCTTGTGCTACCTGTGTGGGGACAGGTTCTTCACCTGTAACAACGAGAGCATGGGAGTCGGTGACTACTTGGAGATATTGCATCGTCAGTCAGGATTTGTTGGTAAAGGAGCTTGTTGAACAGGACTTTATTTGTGTACTTCTTCAAAAAACTGCATCCCGAGGTGGAAGCGCAGTCTGCAGATTAAGCTTCAAGACTCGAGCAGTGTGCTTCTAGAGTTCTTGTGCTACACTGTGAAAAGCATAGTCCGAGTTGTCCAGATTTTTAGAAAGCTAATGCTTGAATGTTGTAATGACAGTTGTGACTGTGCCGTGTACAGGCCATGCAATGGTCCAAAGGAGAGCAGACGCGTCACCACAGCTGCAGTTGGGGTCAGGAAATTCTGTGAGAGGTCTCGACTTGAAGGTGTGTGTTGAGAGTGTTTTTCCCAGTGGCTCGCATGGTGCCGTCTGATTCAAACATAGATGGCGGGTATGCATTTAGCTCGGTTGCAACACACTGCTTTCAAGGTCTAAGTCTCGCTGACCTACTAGAAGGCAAATCACTCGATTTTAGATCGCCTCAGAGTTTACTACACCTTGTCCAGCAACTTTCAGGCGCTTTTTTCGTCTCTGCAAAGTCACAACTTGTTTTTGATGGGTGCCTGGAACCTCCAGGCCATGAGGAATCAAACTCTGTGAGCATCATCTTTCTAAATCATAGTGTTGTCAACATTGATTTCGGAATTGGGCACGTTGCCACTGACAATGTTCAGCAGTGACCCACCGCCATGTGATTCTGGGTGGAGAGGATCAATGAATGTAGCAAGAGCCTGTCGGATAGCGCGCCTATCATCTCCATCCTGGTGATTCTGTTTGGAAACTCTTCTTTGTGTTTCTCTTTGGTATCTTCCTCATCATGGTCTCCCATCCTCTTGAAATCTCCTGTCAGTGTCATGACAGCATCCATGCTGTACACCCATGTGGCCATTGTCTGCGGGTTTCTCTGTGTTGCCAATGATGCCACTGGGCCATGATCTTTCCTCGCCCAGGTAGTCTCAATGAACATGTCAGACCACTGACCATTTCAGTAACCTGCTGTATGATGAAGACTTTGCTGTACTTTACAAAAAACTATACAGGATGTCTGAATGTAACCTTGGCATTGACCGCACATAGAAGTGTCCGTAACAGTTTTAGTTGTACTTCTGTGCAGCAAACATGCATGGCAGCATCATCTCAGTGGCCTTGGGGTGAAGGAGCCTGTCACTCTCATGCGATGCTCGACAGTACAGCATTATGATGAGGACCTGGCGGATGAATACAGAAAACCACATCTTGCTGGTGCGACCCTGTGATGAGCGCTTCTCGAGCTCTTCTTCCAATATTCTCCATGCTGATGATGGTTCCACTTTCGAGAATGGGTCGCACAAATTCTTCGGATAGATGGCGAAGGGCACACCACCTTCTGAGGGTACGTCTTCCCAGAGAAACTTTAGTCAACTAAGCCAAACGTTGTACATCAAGTAAAAACCGCATTTGTTTGTTTGTTTTTTATACGTGGCGGGTAGTTTGGCCGCCTTTTCATTTGTTTTCACCATGATGCTTGGAAACCCTTAAAGCGAGGTCTGAATCCGATTCCTCATTGCCGAAAATGTAGGTACAGACTTTAAAAAAAACCATAGTTGAATACCCAGAACAGACATTTTAAAGGATATTGTAATACGGCTGATCACGGCAGCCATCTTGGACGCCATCTTGAATTCTGATAAACGCAAGCGGGTGTGAAGCTCTCACCCAGCCCAAAGTTAAAGCAGAGACAAAGTTCTAATCAAACATGCAATAAAATGTTACCAGGACGAACTGCAAAGTTTTGCTCAAAAATGGGGCTCTGCTACCAGACTATATATAAAGTCGATTAATAGCAGTACAGAAGATTCATTGATCTGTAATGATCAGCTGCTAGACTTGACAGAAGAAGAAAGAAGAAGAAGAAGAAGAAGAAGAAGAAGAAGAAGAAAACATCTTAACCAACGCTAAGTTGCATTCGCTGTAACAAAATACATGGCTGCGCTCGGAAAAAAGATGCTAACTCTTGATGATCCAGTTCTATTTCAAAATAGCTAACTGATTATATAAGCCCGTTAACAAGCAACGCTGCTATCTATTCACTTCAGGTTCAGAAATATACTACCAACGTGAGAGACAAATGTGATATGAGGATCTGTTTCAATGCTGAAGTGGTGTGGTCGCTTTCACACACAACACACACACACACACACACCACACACACACACACACACACACACACAAACACACACACACAGAGGTTTCTTAAAGAAGAATGATGAAAACAAATTACAGACAGCAACATGAAATTTAACGTCTTTCGTACAAATAGGTACGCCAAAATGGACTGCTTTTGTCCAATGTGGAGATTTTGTGAAAGTTTACACTACCTAGCCGCCTGATTAGAACAACAGTAGCAACAACAGCAACAACAACAAACAACAACAACAACAACAACAGAAATAACATCAGCAACAACAACATTAACATCAACATCAACAACAACAATAACAGCAACATGCAACAACAACAACACACCAACAACAACAACAAGAGGTGGCATTTCATGAATTGTGACACGAAAAGGAAAGCGTGGAAGACTTTCCTGTGCAAAAACAGTATAATGGGCCACAGAAGCAAAAATAACAAACATAACAAACAACAACAACAACAAACAAACAAACAATAGGCGACAATAACCGACAGACAACACCGAAACAGTTAGAGTCAAAGAGAGTGGCACAAAAGACGACACTTCTAGCACGGACTGCAGAGAGCGAGCGAGATGTATGCACTAAAGGGAACCCCCAGCATCCCCGCTGGAACAACAGGCAGTGTTGATGACTTTTCCACGCCTCAGATGGCCATGTGCCGTGAAAGCTGCTGAGGATCGTGAGATTCATCAGCAGCACCTGACAAGCCGAGTTCTGTCTGATGAACAGAAAAAGCCAGGAACACGACAGGCACTCACCAAAGGACCGTAACCGGTGATACAATGTTTAGTAGGCTGGCTGGTGGGGACCTATACAAACAACGACCAGCCCGTCGTCCCTTTCTCTCACTGACAAGCTCGCCTCCAGTTTGGATAGGATCACCAGAGATGGCACGGCCGTAGCGGCTCTGTCTGGGCCCTGGTACAACAAAGACTGGGAAGAAATGGAAAAAAAAAGAGCATATGTTCGATCCTGACCGTGTCCCAGCACTCGTCTGATGTTTCGTTTGTTGAATTACTGCGTTTGTTTGTTATCGTAGTCAGTGTTCAATAACAATATGAAAAGCAAGAAATTAGAAACACATTAGTGCCATTCATCAATTGTTTATGCCGATTTCCAGTCAGTGCCAGCTTGGTGAGTTAGTACCATCACTAACGACTGACGCTGGAGTCAGCAGAACTGTTTTAGTCACGGAAGAGTCACGTTTCCGCACCAGTAATCAAGATGGACGGGGTAAAGTCCGGAGAGAACTGTGATAAAAACGCTACGTTCTCAACTGTGTTCTGGAAAGGAATCCCTGGGGCGGACTTTGTGCCATGTTGTTGGGTAATATTGATATCAGTGTATGCTCAGAATCTGTCTTCCTTGAGCACATTAGTGAAGGGGCCAGACATGAGGTGCATGCTGAGCGCTACTTCAATCAAGCCCTGCGTCTCATCATTCTGTCTTTCTTCAACAACCACTCCCAACGCCATCCTCCTAGAGGACGATGCACATCCCCACACTGCCAGGTTTATATAGCCCCCTTCAACCACAACGCTGCAGTGGTCTCCCCTCGCTCTTTCTTGACCTATCCGGATAGAACACCATTGCATCATCTTGAGAGATAGATCTCGACACCATCATCGGACACCAGCTACAGTTATCCAACTACGTCAACAACGATCCAGCAAGTCTGGGAAGACATCGCAGTTAGCCATCCCGTCGGGTCAATGCCAAGCGCGCTGTGAGCTGTTACCAATGGTTTGTGAAGTATAGCAATGGCCTCTGATTTGATGGAGTTTGCTGACTCCGTCTTGTGGGTCTGTTCAGCTTGGTAAAATGTTCTAATACATTTTTGCAAACCCCATCATTGATTCTTTTGCAGATTGTGTTTCTTTAGGTGATTGTTTGAGAGAGAGAGATTGAAAGAGAGAGAGAGAGAGAGAGAGAGAGAGGAGAGAGAGAAAGAGAGAGAGAGAGAGAGAGAGAGAGAGATTCATGTTATTGATAGCCTCTATGTTTCTGGAGCATTTTTAAAACAAACATGTTAATTTTTCAACAGATATTGTCGTGACTCTTCAAAATTATCTATGTTCTCCACTTCTGGAACACCAGAAAACATATCCTTACCAAAACACGCACTGTGTTGGTCTATATTGATGTGACGCAGGATTAAACAGTCACCCCCATGCAGCGAGAGCAGACAGCTAACGAGCATTAGCTGTTATGAACTCACCGGAATTATCTTCATAGATGTTGCTAAGGCCTTTGGCTAAGGCTATACGTTCTACTCCGAAAGCTCCCTGCTCGTAAATTTTCGCTTCATCTCTTCCCACACTTGCCTGTGATGTGATTGTGCAAAACGATTCATTTTCTAGCTATTTACAGCGACACACTGAAGTGTTCCACAATGTGTCATATAAGTCCTAGTATCTGTGTTCCATGAGGTGTTCCACAAAGTGTCATGTAAGTCCTAATATCTGCGTTCCACTGAGGTGTTCCAAAAAGTGTCATATAAATCCCAAAGATCTGTGCAAAAGTTTAACATAAATAATGCATATTTGGTTTGGAGAATGGTCGACACTAAAATATAGCCAGTACTCACGTATACTGTTCAGGTATTGAGTCTTTTACATAACAAGTAGTTGGGGAAAACACAGAGCCGTGGTATGAAAGATTTGCTCAGTGTTCCTTTTCATGTGTCCTACAAAATGTTATGCAGTGAAACAGGTTGATATCCTTTATTTTATATAATAATACATATGGAAAGAGTTAGGGTTCAAAATGTCCTAAATCCAGACTCTGCAGACTGGTGTATGATATGATGTGGAAGCCAAACAAAGTATGGTGGTCAAAACGGGCACCTCACGTAAATGGTATTCAATGTTGTGTGGCTATGCCCAAGCGTTAGAGCATGCACAAAAATCTTATTTCAGAAACTAAAGATCGATTACGTATTAGAAACGGAACTGGCACTTTGACTTGACATGCAAGGCGAAAGTAAAAAATGTCTCTTTTACTTTTAAAAACATTTCAAAACACATTTAACCTATCTCAGATGAGCAACATGTATCACATCTGAAAAGTCATAGATGAGGAGATTTTTTTGTGTTTGTTTTGATGGACACAGGGTATTATTTTATCATGAAATATCCATAAAAGTGTGTGTGTGTGTGTGTGTGTGTGTGTGGTGTGGTGTGTGGGTGGGGTGTGTGTGCCTGTAGATAATGAACAGATTTTTTTTCCAGTTTCAATGTTTTAAGTTTTATGTTTACAAATGGATAAACAATCATTACAAAGCAAGCAGACATGACAATATGACATAAATAAAAAACACTTTTCCATTTTTATTGTAAATTCGGTCAGTTGGACTGACTCATTTATTTCCCAGCATCTCTTTTGATTTGTTTCACGTTGTGATTGAGACTGTCTGTAGTACTGTTCTTGCTCCTTCCTCTCGCTGTCCTGCCAAACAGTGCCAAAACGTTTGCCTGTAATGAGCACCCATTACATAGTACACCAAGATGTTAAAACTGGCGTTGATGTACTGGAAAACGAGACTGATCTGCACAAAGGTAAAAAATAAATTCTCATTGCGCCCGCTACATCCACTTGTGGGAAAAAGAAGGACACATTTCGATTAAAGGCGATTGGAACTGAACACATAATAAACAGGACAGAATTGGCGATCAGCATCTTCGTCAGCGCCACTTCCTTATTAGACAGGGACACAGAGGCAGCTGCGCGCCATTCCACAATATGACGAAGCTTAAATGCGTGATGATAGTCGTTACTGCCACCACAACAATCACCACAGCTGGCAATCAGTACCAAAGAAAATGCTGCGCAAAAGCTGAAGGAGTTGTCTATGCGTTTTGTAAAAATGCCCCAAGAAATATTTCTCCTTAATTTCCCCAGTCAATGGATCATAAAGGCACCCAGGACGTAGGCGGAATCCCATCACCAGAAAATATAATCTGTCACCAATGCATACACAGTGATAACAATGCCAGCCATGCTTCTTGTACGCATCGCGGTTGATAAAGTAAGAGGATGGAGGACACAGTGACATCTCTCACAGGCAATAATGGCGGACAAAATGGAAGAGACATAACGAAAATCCCCCCATCATGCCTGGAAAATGGTGGTTGATCAAGACAGTCTTCACAGGACCAGTTCTTTTTTTCGTTGTAAACTGCAAAAGGAGGTCCTCACCATAGTATACCATTGCTGTCATTAAGCACAGATCGTCAGCTAATGCCAAAGCAAACAGACACAGGTTGACTCGATCTTTCAGACTTGTTTGTAGAAAACCGCCATGTTTATCATGTTGCCTGATCCACAAAACAGAAATAGTAATGCTAACACGTTGTTCTTAATGCGGTATAAAGTGTACTCCACTTCTGCACTGACAATATTATCAGGATTATTCCAAGGCACGTAGTCCATCTGGCTAAACACAACCTCAACACATCCATGCTGAAGTGGCGTGTTCGGAACAGCAGGAAGGCACGTTAATTGAAGGATGAGGTGGTGTGAACTGCACTGTCATCAGAGCCATTTTCTGGCTGACGAAGGTCATCGGCATGACGTCAGCTGGACTTGATTCTGGAGCATGTGTTGTCATCTGAAAATATATCCCAATCATTAAACGCCATTGTGCGCACACCTCTGTGTGTGTGTGTTGTGTGTGTGTGTGTGTGTGTGTGTGTGTGTGTGTGTGTTCGTGCGTGCGTGCGTGCGTGCGTTGCGTGCGTGCGTGCGTGCGTGTGTGGTGTGTGTGTGTGTGTGTGCGCGCGCACCAACACATGTGAAATATTTTACTAATGTGCGCTCTGATTTGTTTGTTCAGTTATATTGTTACAGTGCAATATTGTCACCTAAAACTATTGGGTCTCCTGCTTTGTGTACTTACCTAACCACTGCGAACATGGTTGTCAAGGTTCCTCTCTCATTTCTTATGAAAATCCTTGTGTTGGAAGGCGGTTCTTCATCGTTTGTTGTCTTGGGCTTGTGGTGATGGTGGTCCAACGCCTTTGGTTGTAATCCCGTTCAGGGGACTGTCAAACATGGCAGGGGGGTTCAATCGGGAAGATGGAAGTCTCTGCTACTCAGTTTCTGTTCCATCGTTACTCCTTTGCTGTTGTGTGTTTCACACGTTCTGTTCAGGAGCGTCTAGACTGCGTAGAGTTACGTTGGTAATACCGCCTGTTCGGCCAATAGAAGACGAATCGCTTCATCCAAATCTGCCGTAGAGATGACAGTGCAATGTCTCGTTCTGCGGTGACTACTACACCTTATAAAAGAGGGACTTATGTACTTATTAATTACGTTACTGAAACTTTGTCTGCAGTTCCAAATCCTGCTTTTCATTTATGACGTCGTTTTTGTCCTCTCAGTCTAACAGGCTTTGCTCACATACTCAGAAAAAAATCGTGTATGCGTTCTTTGTTCTTGACAGGCTGGATCAGCTCCTGCATTAAAAAAAAAACCCACTCCTTTTCTCCCTAATGTGATCTGAAAGTTTCTCATTAAAAACTACTATTAGAAAAATGATCGTCCAAATCATAGGAAGGAAGAAAGTCTGGTCAATCGATTAAATCTTCATTTAATGACTTATTATAAAAATGACAACCAGACAGCAAGGCTGGTCGAGATTTCCTCCTCACTGTCTCCATCATCCTTAGCTACTTCGAATCATCACCAGTATCGTCATGTGTCAGAGAGCCCAAATGTACGACAAGCCAAACTCTCTCAGAATCTGAAAAATATGGTCTTTATTTCATTTCCAATTATCTTTGAAGACTTTAAAAGGGTTTTACTACTTTTAGCTGGAACTGGGATTTTTTTTTCAGCAGAAACCTGAGAACTAACACAATGAAGCACATTGTTGAAAAAAAAACAACTGTCATCTGAGAAGTGGCTGATAGGTTGTACTTCCATTGATCAAACTAAACACGCTCTTGAAAAACAACATCTGTCTGGCATCCGCATTAGCTGCTTCATGCCTGAAGTGTACTGAAAAAGTGATTAAACCCAATTTCTCTTGTTATTTCTTCCGATTATACTAGAAGAGAAATACCAAGTGCACCAAACGGTCAAAAGATAAAAGAACAAAGATGACAGTGGACTCAAGTGCTGTTAACATTACCGTCACAGTTCCAAATCTTCCTTTCAAATCTTATTGGAGTTTCAGTCATTTTGATATGAAACAGGCATTTGTTCCACAAGTATTCCGTTGTATTCACTTCAACAGGATGGCACATACGAAACCCGAACGTCGTTCCAAACAGACGTGTGGTAGGTGGTGGTCTGTCCACCCACGACAGTAAACAAATGTACCAATGCCTACCATGTGTGAATTGTTCAGGAAATCACTCTCTTTCTTACCTTGGTCGTCCTGAATGTAAACTAAGAATCTTTGCCAGTTCATCAAAATCAATCAAATCACGGTCCTAATCAGAAGGCCCAAAGCCCATATAGAAGAACAAGGAAAAATCCTGAACAGTGTGGCTATAATCTATACGTTCTGCTCCCGGTCAAGGTAACCATACCGTTTCTAAATCATATTCTCCACTTGTAACTGGAAACTAAGAGTAATCGTCAGTCACAAAAACGACGGCTTGCTCCCTAGCAAATGTTGCAAAAAAGTAGTCACGGTGACATGGGAAAACACAACGGCCAGGTAAGGAAACTTGTGAGCAAGCTTTTAGGTCAGAATTGTTCACTCCGTTAATACACCTATGAAAACTAAGGTAAGCTACACGCATTCATGTTAATGTTTCATCGCAATCCTGTCCATATCCTTTTAATTTTGATCGTACGTAGTATGATTGTATTCATGGGAAACATTTCTGTAAAATCCATTGCTATCATGAAAAAATACGTAACGTACCTGCTCATGTCTTCGATTTGGGAATCAAAAGAATAATTCAAATTGTCGTGTCAATGCGCTAACCACTTATATCAACCAGGAGTTGTTTCTTGTTCTCTCATTCTAAACATCCGCCTGTTTTCGTTTGTAATTATTCTTCGTTCTTGTAATGCGGACAAATAGATAAAAAGACTGCGTAGAGGTCACGTCATACAAGGGGTACTAGCTTTTTTTTAAAGGGACTAGCAGCTGTATGTGTTACATTGACTACCTCATTCGGATTTTGCAAGATCATAGCTTTGACGTCCTTGCGCTTCAGTTCTTTGAATAGTTATAAAAATATTACTAAAACGCAGGGGTGGGGGGGGGGGGGGGGGGTAGGGGATGTTCTCCTCCAGTGTTTGATCATAGTAAAGGCAAATATTAAAATTAAAGCTGCTGTCCGTGTGTAATATATCATGTGCAATGTTGTACAAGCGCGTTACGAATTGCTACTAAAGATGTTTAATCATCATATAACAAAGATATGACAAACGTGAAGTGCTGCTGCTGTATTGCAGTGAATACTAAGCGCTAAAGGCTAAGGAACTTCTGTTAGCCATATGGTAGTGTCCAAATAGCAAGCGGAATGTTGCAGGATTTAGATTCAGAAAGGACAGTTGGATTTATTTCAGGGAGATTAAGTTAACAACCATGCTGCTGTTGGTAAGAAAGGTCTAAACAACATCACAAATGATAATAAATAGGTAGCTAACACTGTAAAAATGCCAAATATAACGGTATTAAATGAGGTCTGTATCACCAGTAGCGATCCGTGATTAGGAAAAAGATTAACTGAGTTGTCCTTACCGTCTCTGGGTATTTTACACTCTGCACGTGGACGTGATCAGGTACCACGGATAGTGATCATATTACAGTTGAAGTAAATAGCAGTGAGGTCCGAGAAAAACGTGCTCCATCCGAAAGCTAAATGTGACCTATTTTCTCAAAACTTTTGTTTAGGGTTCCCTTGAGCTCTGTTTAAAAACCATAGTAAAG
>JADBJO010003815.1:0-17500 GCA_016801955.1 Conus betulinus
TCTGTGACCTCATAAATCGACCACTGATAACGGCAAAGAAGGGGGTTGGTACTGTAAATGATTTCCATGCCCTTTCTGTGCAAATTCTTCCACCAGTTCCAACTGTGTTATGATGTTGCAGCATGGTTACAAAGGCACACATACACATACGCAGCAATAGCACACACACGACGCACACACACACACAACACACACACACACACACACACACACAGGAAGAACACACACACACACCCCTATCTAATATCCTACCTGAGCTGGGGGAAACCTAACATTAAAACATATATCTGTATTAAAACTAACTGAAATGAATTAGTTATTCTGTAAATAAAAAGCGATTTCGTAATGCACAAGTATAAAGGACTTCGGGTATAACATTACAAGTGGCCTTTAAAACGCATTAAGTCGAATTAAATCAAAACACTTCCGTTCAAAAGCTGGTATTACAACACACTAATTGTTTCATCTTTTTGTATACGGGCGAAGGAATTGTCTAACCGTGAACACTACAGAAACACATCATAGCTGACGCAGCGCGCTGAACTGGATTGCAGCGTTGAGCAAAGTGTTACGTCATGTGCTGTTCAACAATGAAAATAAGCGTGAAAATCATCGATTTGGTCTGGGTCATCTCTTCTGAACTTATACCGGTACCAATCTTTTAAAGTCAATCAGAATGCTGTATTCATTAAAACATGCCTTTTAGTAATCACTGTGTGTGCGTGTGTGTGTGTGTGTGTGTGTGTGTGTGTGTGTGTGTGTGTGTGTGTGTGTGTGTTTGTGTGTGGGGAGAGAAAGAGATCCACTGGATGATTGTGTTTCCGAGTGTGGGTGTGTGTGTGTGTGTGTGTGTGTGTGTGTGTGTGAGTGTGTGTGTGTGTGTGTGTGTGTGTGTGGGTGTGTGTGTGTTGTGTGTGTGTGTGTGGTAAGACGAGACAGAGACAGACAGAGAAACACAGACAGACAGCATATGTACTTGAAAATCTACTTTTTAAAACCTAATGGTCATCCTGAAATAAAAAAAAGTGAAAGAAAGTCTATCCCATATCCTTGTACCCTTAAAAAGCTGCCTAGCGTAGAGGACTCTATATGACATCTGACAGACAGAGAGAACTGGATATGCACTCGCAAATCTACCTTTAAATTTACCTTTTTATTTAATGAGCGAGCAGTCATATTTACACCAGGAAAATGATGTTTGCTGTAAGCAGAATGAACATGCCCACTGTTCAATCAACCCCATCAATCAGTCGGGCCCTAGTCGGGCAAGAAATGCACCACAATGAAAAAGACAACCCCGAAGGTGCCAGTTGGGCGCAGGAGTACTGTCTTCAAGTGCTGAACCAACCAGCTGGAAGCAATCCTGCACATCCCACTCAGCTAAACAGGCGCATGAAAACACTCAATCATTGACTGTTTAGTCACAGTTTTGTCAGTCACTCAGTTGGCATGGTTCATGACCATGATATCCGATGTTTTCAGCTGTGCAGGGCAGAATCTGTGTTTATGCTGCAGTTTATCGGACTTGAAGCATTGGCAAATTATGACCATATACAAACTGGAATCGGTCCCAAGCAATTATTGTCGTCAGTAGGGGGCTTAGTAGGTGGTGTCCTGCATATGTTAGATCAGAACAGGCGCCACTGAACACCACCGAAGTGACTCGGCAGCAGTGCAGTGTCTCCTCCGGTGGGTTGCCTCTTGACGATTTGACACTGAGTGCTCCCTGTGGATTGCCGGTGCCGTGGGTGCGGCGGGGCCAGTCGGGCTGGGGCTATGGACGGGGTGTCGGAATAAGCGGCGTGGGTGCACTGCCTCTGAGGTGGCGCTGAGGTTGGGTGCCGAGTCACTTCGGTGGTGTTTCAGTGGCGCCTGTTCTGATCTAACATACGCAGGACACCACCTACTAAGCCCCCTACTGACGACAATAATTGCTTAGTCGCGGAGCCGGCGTGAGCGAGCTCTCCCCCCCGGAGGGCGCCACCACGTCCGTCCAACGACAGCCCCCATGGACTCGCCGATACCGGTGACCCCGACGGAACCAAACCAAGGCCACAGACGTGGAGAGGACATCGAAACTGAGGTCACCATGAGAGCAGGGCATGAAGGGCCACAGAACTTGAGATTTTTTTTTTTTTTTTTAATGCTGATCGTGAGAATGAGGATGATTAAGATGATGCTATGCTACGGATTTCATTTCGGTCTGAGACTACATGACAGGGCTGTACTCTACGCTTCCTTTCATAATATATCCCGGCGTCAACCAGGCCTGAGAGATACAGGCACCTGCAGTGTTGGTCAGGAAATTTGAGCAACACTCTCAGAAACGCATCCATTAAGTGGTATTTTGAAAGACATAAGAAGCAGCATCGGAATAATGCGGCAGAGCACCTGAAACACACACATACACACAACACGCACACACACACATACAGAAAAGCACCACACACACACACACACACACACACACACACACACACCACACACACACACGCACACACACACACATATTTGCACACACAAACACAAACGCGTAAATTTGGGTGTTAAACCCATGATCCCACAATGCCCGTTGCCTGACTGAGTATACTGAATGTCTGAGAGAGACATTTGGAGGGCTTCTGCTTGTTGTTTTTGCTGCCTCAGTTGCCAGCAGTCCTTGGAGCAGGTTTACCCCTTCCATTGATAATTATGGTGGGCCATATTCTTTGTTCATTTTACTCCGCTCCTCCATCCCCACTTCCCATCCCTCAAATTCTTTATATCCTTTTTCTTCTCTGTGTTTCCCTTTTCAACCGTTTTTGTTTATCACTTTCATTCACACTACTGCCTTTGGTTTTCTAACAAAGCACACTTTATTTGCATCGCGTGTCAACATTAAATTTTTTGGGTTTTGTTTATCTACAGTGGGCGATGTTCTGCTCTCATTCATTCTTTATTTTTGTCATATCCAGTCTCTATTCTATTCGTGCAGTTCATGCAATCAATAGAGAAGGCGTGTGTGCACGCGTGTGCAAGTGCATATGCGAATGTGTGTGTGTGTGTGTGTGTGTGTTGTGTGTGTGTGTGTGTTGTGTGTGTGTGTGTGTGTGTGCGTGTGCGTGCGCGCGCGAGTGGTCATGTGAGAACTTGTGAGCATCTGCGAGAGAACGTGACTGATCCTCGTATGAATATAATGCCATAAACCAAACATCCATGGCATAAAAAAGAAACACGTCATCATACGAATCATACATTAATGTCAAAGAATAATTAGACAAGTTTCAAGCTTACTGCGATATTGCAGGAATTTCGTATCTCTTGTCAATCGTGTCCTTAGAAGCCGACACTGTCGCAGATAGCAGGAGACGCTTCTTCCCTTCCTTCCTGTCTTCCCTGTTGTACGCCTGTCGCAGTTCCTGGATAAGTATACAACGAAAACATTGCTGAGATGCAAGACGAAAAAGAGAAACGGATAAAAGAGGAAACATTCAAGATGGCGCTGCAACTGGCCGGTATGACACACAAACTTCCGTTTCAGTTTCATCAAGGACAGGTGTCACTGGGTGCAGACTAATCCAAATAAGCTACACCACATCCGCAAATTTTCGAGACCACAATGCGCATGATTTAAAAGTTGATGGATAAATGAATCAAAGACTAAAATGAGAGAATTTAAGAAGAGGGTCTCATAGCTACGATTCAGCAGATTCTGACTACGGATTAGTCCAACGCGCTGGTCAGACCTTGGGTACCTTCCTAACTCCTGGCCGCGCCATAATTGTCATTGTGTGAGTGTGTGATTAATGTACCTCTGTGTGTGTGTATATATGTGTACATGTGTGTGTGGGCACGGGCCCACGTGTGAGTGCCAGTGTATGTGGTACGCGTTTGCATAGCTGGTGCGCGCGCGCGCGCGTGCGTGCGTGTGCGTGTGTGTGTGTGTGTGTGTGTGTGCGTGCGCGCGCGTGATTTGTGGGCTTATGTGAGCATACTCCTTCACACACGCAACTGCGCATGTTATGTGTACACACGTATGTATATAAGCCTGTGTATACGGGCGTACATGCATGCTGTATGTGTGTGTGTGCAACGTGTGTATGAACGTGTGTATGTATGTATGTGTGTGTGTGCGTGTGTGTGTGTGTGTGTGTGTGTGTGTGTGTGTGTATGTGTGTGTGTCTGTGTGCGTGTGCGTGTATGTGTGTGTGCACAAGCGCTTTTGATTATTTGTGGGGAAACGAATGTTCAAAAGATGATATAGTAACAAGACCAACCAACTCCCCCCCCCCCCCCCCCCCCCCCCCCCCCCCCCCCCCCCCCCCGCACACACACACACACACAAACCACTTCATACACCCTGCATCGCCTTACCGATGCACACACACACACACACCAGCGCACACACGTCAACAGTATACACTGGGGTCCTTAAAAGATTGGAAATCCCTCCAGAGGTGACCCAGTACTGCTGTCGAGCCACTTCGGTGCTGTTCAGTGATGTCCCGCATATGCAGGATTCTATCTACTAAGCTTCCTGTTGACGAGAATAAGTGCTCTCTCGCGGAGTAAACGTAAGCGATCTCTCTCTCTCTCTCTCTCTCTGGAGTGCATCTCCACGCCAGTCCCCGTGAATCTGATGATATCCGTGACCTCGACCTGAACTTCACAAACACAGACATGACAAAGCTCGAAAATAATGTTATCATGAAGGTCAGGTTAGGTAATGTTGCTTATAGCCCAGCTGACCACAAAGGGCCATAACAGGGCTGTGACCGCGTTGAAGTCATCCTGCAAGTCATTCATTCACAACAACCCTTTGAAATACACATAAAAACGCACCCCAAATTTTTGTTAAAAATCTTTCTACTTTAAAACCTGAGATCAGATGAAAGTGTTAGTTTCCCTCAGAAATTCAAAAATCACATATGTGGAACATCTCTGAACAAGGTTTCATGGTAGGATAAGATAATGTTGCTTACAGCCCAGCCGACCGCAAAGGCCCATATCAGGGCTGTCACCGCGTTGAAGTCAACTTACTAGTCATTCATTCACACAACTCTTTAAAATACATCTGAAAACCCACCCGAAATTTTGTTAAAAATCTATCCACTATAGAATCTCAGATCCTATGTAAAATGTTAATCTCCTTCAAGAATTAAAAGATCGCATCATGGGGAACATCTCTGAACAAAGTTTTCATGGAATCTGCTGTAAAATGTCTGCGTCTTACATGATGCAAGTCCCAACACTCTAAAAAGAATATGTTTCACTGTGAGTGGCACATGACATGGAATGCACCACGGTGCTTCTTCACTCTTTAAAAGGTACGAATGAGTAAAATACGAATGGCCGGTGTGCAGCCGCATGGAACCCTTTCTTGTTTGCGACCACCAGAGGCGGATGAGAGGAACTCTTTCAGGTTTGGACGGATCTGAAAGAGTTTGTTATCCGTCTGTGTATTCCAATCCTCCTGCCAGAGGTCTCTGACACAATCATTAACTTCTTGTGTGAAAGAGATCCATGGAGGCTTGTCTGGAAATTTAGAGAAGTCGGACACAACTCCTAGATTAAGACCTGCATTCTGCGCATGAGGTTACATACGAAGTCCGAACGGAGGAATACAGTTAAGATTTTTTTCAAACTTACTTTGAAACTAAGGATTAACACAGTCATAGGCAGGGTTTTCCGGTTCAGAGAAGAGTCTGAGATAGTAATTCAAGGATAGTTTCAGCCTGCGGTTGGATAGTGAGGGTTCACCTGCCTCTGCATACAGGCTGTACACAGGGGTGGTGTGGAATGCTCCAAGACAAAGACGAAGCCCTTGATGATGAATAAAACCCAAGAGTTTCAGATAAGAGGGTCTCGCAGAGCCGCAAACAACACAACCATAGTCCACTTTTGAACAGACTAAGGCTCTGTAGAGGTGAAGAGGTAGAGTTTTCTTATCAGCGCCCCAGTCAGAGAATGCTACGACCCGCAGAATATTCAAAGCTTTCTCTCAAGAAGTTTTAAAGTGTTTGATGTGACCATGAAAGCAAGGCTTAAAAAGGGACAAAATACTGTGAAATTTTTTTCTTCTGATTGATGACGATGAGGACGACAAGATGATGCTATGGAGGTCCATGGTCTGAGACTGCATTACAGGGCTGTGTTCTACGTTTGTTTTCATGGTGTATCACGGTGTCAATCAGACCCGACAGGTAAACACACCTGTATTGTTGGTCAGCACATCTGGGCAAGACTCTCAGAGACGCATCCAGTAAGTGGATGAAACTCATCTGTGTGGTCCCAGTCTCCTAGGCGAGCCCATAGCAAAATCAACACTGGGAAAGAGTCAAGGGGGGGGGGGGGGGGGGGGAGGAGAGGGAGGGATTCCATGAATAAATAGCTATGATCGGAATCGAACCCACCGGGAATATGCGACAATAAGCAATGCACCATGGCTGCTGATGGGAAAGAAGAACTGAAGGAGATGCAAGTGAATAACTAATGTGCCAATACACAAATTCTGTCTCAGTTTCAACTTTTTTTTTGAGCCGTTTAGATTGTTTAACGTTGATCAGCCTGTGAAATTATTTCGAAAACCATACGGGTACGATCACAGTTACGTCTTCGAGTTGAAAACTTATCTTGAATTTGAAGTGATTGGTACACAAATTCCAGTACTTGCGTTACACCATATAGCGTGTTCGCCAACATACACAGTCATACACACATATACGTATGAATGCACGCGCATATGCGTGCATGCTTACACAAGCGCACAAATGACACAAATACGAGTACACTGGCAGACGCACATGGGTCAATCCATTCATGCACTCAAATATGCACTAAACATGCTAATGCACACGCATCCACAAACACACTGCCACTATGATATTGGGTCAGACAATATTAGGTGGGAAGCCATGGTCTGATCAGTATGTTGAGATAATGCGCAGGTCAGTCATCTGCTAAAGCAATGATACCCTCGTCTTAAGTCTTCTCATCTTCGTCATCAAGTAAGCCATTAGATGTAAATCCTACATATTGTGGTCTCGTGCCTTAGCAGATGTGGTGTAATGTGAATGGACATGCTCCACATGCAGTGACACCCCTCTTTGATGAAACTGAAACTGCTTTTTATCCTCAATGTGTCGGTCCGATTCTATTGTCGACTCGTGTTTGCATGACGCAGAAATGCCAACACTTCCGTGTCAATTGGCTACAATGAAGAATTGGATTCTTCTTCTGTTTTTCTCATGTAAATATTGCACTACAAATATTGTGGGCAGTTCAATTACGGTTGTTATAGGTTTCAAGGAAGATGCTCAAGTGTCAACATATTAAATAGTTACTGTGGCTTTTTTTACGCTGTGCATTGCTAAGCGTGAGCAAGAAAACTGAATATCTACAACGGTTATTATCATCTCAGGCCTTTAACCATTAACGGTGATGTGCTCAGAGTCTAGAAATGCCTAGCGCTGACAAGAATTTCTTTGTTTATAAGCACACTAACATAGTATAATCGTGATCACAGGACAAGCAAAACAAATTCGGAAGCCGCTATCCACAAATACAAGGAACTCACCCGGACTAGCTTTGTTAATTTCTGTTTATCCCCTGGATGACTTTCCACGGAACCAGGATACACCAAACCCAGGTCCAGACCGTCGAATTCCCATTGTCTCAGGAAAGTGATGCTGTCACTGATGAACTGCTGGCGAATGTCTCTAGTATCGAGCATCGCTCTGATGTTCGCAGCTTCAGTGCCTTCCACCGACAGAAGAGTCTTCAAGCCTCCTTTTCTAGACTTCAACTTATTGAACTGCGAGTAGCTGCAAAAAAGCAATCCTCTGATTAGTTTTCCGCTTCGGACTTTTTTTAACCAATAGCCAGTTCTGCATGACCCTTTCAGAGCCGTAAACATCACAATTCACTTTAACTTAAAAACAAAACCTGGGATGGGCAAATTAGGCATAGACTAATTAGTTTTATATAATTAAGCACAAACGAAAAAACGCCTCCACTTTTGACTATTCTGCTGATATCTCACACAACAATTTTCAAGAAGTCTATATGAAGTAACGTAAAGTTCATGTTAATCTAATACGGATAAAAAAAAAGACCGTTTGGCTGCAACCACTGCCCCTTTATATTGTTGACTGTTAAGGTATAAGTGAGTTAAAAGCCTGTAACACCTGCACATTGTACAGAAGTGCCCACGTGTGCCGCGGTGTTTGGGTCAATGTCGAGTATGGATTAAAAGTATTCAAATCAGTTCTCGGCTGTCATCGTGTTGTTCATTTTTTTTTCTTTTCTTGAATAATGAAATTTTTTAAAATCGTGCCCTTGATCAGAAAATGCCGCCGTAAATGAACATGAAAGCTTTTATTTATACGCCTTACTGTTTCTTCTCGAAACAATCGCACGCTGAATGCTTCCTAATGTAAGCTACTCTCTCTTCCCGTACTTTCTTACGGATCTCCCAGAGTTACATTTGCTTCAGCGCACTCCGAATCGTACCAAGATTGTTGTTTGGATCATCGATTAACTATGCATGCGTCACCATACACTGTGAGCTGTCATTTAGCATCCTATAAACGATTCACATCCGTGGAAAATAACAGTGCGCTTTCATTAATTTCATTCTGCTTTGCAGTTTAGGAGATTGTAACAAATCATGGGAAATGTTTTTTTTTGCTCACTGTTCCATTGTAGGCGATAGATAAAGTCTTGTTCCTGTTTAGCATTTACCTTAACTGTTTTCAAACTGTGTACATAAAATCAATTCTAAGGCTAGTAATCAGCTTCAGTTCTTTTTTGCCACATCACATGTTAGAAAATAATCAAATGTACTACGCCTACTACCGCCCTTATTTTGTCAGACAAGTAGTATATGACCCACCCTTGTAGCGTCCGCTTAGATTACCCGATCAGTATGTACAGATTCATGTTGCATACATTTCAGGAAGTAGCTTGCCATATAATCAATCACGTTGTCTTTGGTAATCCTTGCAACTTTAGGTGTAACGTTTTAGATGCAGAGAAAGAGCCATCTTTAAAGTGATTCAAGGATTTTGATGTCCTGGCGTTCAAGTCACCACAGAGAAAAAAAATGCATAATTACAATCAAGGCTGGCGTTAAAGTCACCACAGAGAAAAAAAAATATGCATAGTTACAATCAAGGCGATCCAAGGCTTGCTCCAAAATGCCGGTTTTTCAATGTCAGAACATCATAGTATTGTAAAATGATCGGTTGGAGATAGGAGCAAACACAGAGACAACTTTGGGAAGACCATATAATACTCATAGATCTTCGACAACAATGTAAGAATATGGTCATGTGTACAATGCACATACATATTGACCACAGGGTACAAGGTTTTTTTTTTTTTTTTTATGATAACAACTACACACACACACACACACACACACACACACACACACACACACACACACATATACAATTTTTCTCTGCTGTGACGGTATGACAGCTGGCCTACAGAATGCAATAAATGTTCATGAATGGTGGCAGACGTGAAACACATTAAAGTTCTACAATGCAGGCAAAATCAAAACCAGGTATATTATTTGTAAAATGTTTATCTCTCGACGTAACAAGCAATCCACTGACATTCGATGTTACCAATAAGGATCTGGAAGGAAACTTGTCTGAAATAACGCTATTCTGGTTTGTTTGTGTGGTTTGTTTTGTTTGTCTGTCTGGTTTGGCATAGGGTTCCTGTTGGTACCGAAAGCAGCATTTGCTGGAACTCGCTTGCAGTTAAATGGATGGCAAAACTTACCTTGATGCTTCCAGCCTCGATTCCGATGTTCATTTCATATCAACCACACTGAAGTGACGTTCATCTGTTCATAGTATCAAATACTTACAGGCCTTCGTTTTTGTTTTTGACGTCACTGGCATGGGGTACTAGACGATTGTTCACCATGACAGCGTAAGCCAAGATCAGGTGGGTGCAGCTTTTTCAGGTCGATATCTTCAGGTGTCATAGCAGCTGTAGATCGGCTGTGGGCACTGCTGGAATAGTAGCAGACCACTCTGCCACATCCGGCTTGTCCTTAAGAATGAAAGTATTTATCACAGAAAGATTTCAGTTTTAGCTTTCAGTATATTCTACACACACACACACACACACACACACACACACACACACACACACACACGTATCATGCTCAAAAATACAGTAGTGGAGAAAACAAACGCAGGCAAACAATGCTTCCGTCACTACATTAATAAAAATTTCGAAAAAAAAAAAGGGGGGGGGGGGGGGGGGGGGGTAGCGAGCGAGGGTTAAGAAAATAACAAAGAACTAGGGAAATATACAGGTGCTCCCTGTGGATTGCCGGTGCCGGGGCTGCAGTGGGACTGACCGGGCTGTGGCTGTGGACGAATTGTCAGAATGAGCGGCATGGGTGCATGCCACTGAGGGGGCACAGAAGATGGGACAGCAAAAAAAAAAAAAAAAGAGAGAGAGAGAGAGAGAGAGAGACAGACAGAGAGAGAGAGAGAGAGCAATGTACGAAGAAATCGATATAGCTGTTTCATTTTTTCTATCAAATTAGCTGTTTTGGAGAGTCATCAGAGTGATCTGTTTTTATGTGATCATCTTTACGTTACAAATCCACCATGTTCTTGTTACTATTCATGTTTTAACGCTCGATTTACGGAAAAAGAAAAAGGTTAAATTCTTAAAACTATCAATTTGATACAAACAATATCTAAAAACAGCGTGGAGGGTAATCATAAACTGATTCTTCAAGATGCGAGCCTTTAAGTGTGTGAGCCCACACCATACTTTTCTGAGAACAATCTGTGCAGATAAAGAAAGCGAGAGGGTGAGAAAGAGAGAGAGAGACAGAGAGAGAGAGAGAGAGAGAGAGAGAGAGGCTGGGGGGGTGGGGGGGGGGGGGAGAACAGAATATATATGCAATATCATGTTCAACTCGTTTTCTGCTGTTCTTTAGGAACTCGTACTGTATAAATATGAGGCGTGGAGCCTACGTAACTGCCATGTGATTTTATTTGTTAACTGCCCTGTAATTACGCTACTTTATTCATTCGTTAGAAAAAGCCTCCCCTCCCCACCCACCCACAGAACACATACGTCTATAACATAGAAACGAACGTACTAGTAATGATATACTTGCTACTACTATCACTTGTGAAAGAAAAACTGCACGCGACACTTCATTACCATATCCAAGGTTCATTAGCAACATCAGGAGGAGAGGAGTTGAAGCAGGAACCGCAGCCCCATCTGTAAACAGAAATAAAAACTCTCTAGGGCGGTCTTACACACACACACACACACACACACACACACACACACACACACACACAGAGAGAGAGAGAGAGAGAGAGAGAGGGAGAGAGAACGGGCTAATTCACAAAATCTAATCGTAGGGAAACAAAAGAGCCATTTTCATCTGCATGGATTTTGTCCAGTAACCCATCATCTCCCGATTAGTGTGAACTTGTAACTTTGCAACTTAATCCAAAACATACATTTGCACCTCTTCGAAGGGAGTTTTGGGAATAGAAATTACAATTATCTGAATGTCATTGTTATTCAACTAGAAAAATTAAAGAAAAAAAAATATTATGTCGTGATAAAAGAGAAGAGCAGAAACCCCATAACAAAACGAAGAAAAAAAGAAAAAAAAGGGGGGGGGGGGGGGGTAGAAAAGTGTGGAATAAAGAGAAGGTAGGATGTCACACACAAAAAAAAATGATTATCTTAAGACATGACATCGAAAATACCGCCCATACTATTATGTTGTTCTAAGAATAACCGCCGTGGTGCTGCAGTTAGCTTCATAGGTGTACGTCGGGAATCCATATAACGTATATATCTTGAGTTTGTGTCCCATCAGAGATCGGATTTTTCGGTCCCTGCGGGTCCTATTCAGAACTGAGCGTACTACGGGCTCGAACAGGAAAAGTGGCACTGCATAGTCGAGTTCTGTTCGCTTAACTGATGCGTTGTTTGAAAGTCTTGCTCAAATTTCCAACAGTGCACGTGTCTTTACTCTTCGACGTGATCGATGCCGCGATACATTTCGAATGGAAGCATAGAGTACACACGCTGTCATGTAGGCTCAGACGAGAAAAGAACCTCATTAGCGTCATTTTGATCATCCTCATAGATTATCATTTGAAAAAGTCTGAAATTCAAGGGCCCTTCATGCTTTGCTCTTCTTGTGATTCGAGTTCAAGTTTCCTCCCTCTATGCCTACCTAAACCTATTTTGATATATGTGTGTTTGAGTCCTCAGTATTGTCAAGTTAGTTTCAATGTAGAGCAACTGCAGGCGGTGTAATTTATTTCTTTCGTTCGGCGGCATGGTAATTTCTTTTCTTTTAAGTTGGTATAATGACCAAGTTCAGCTAAGGGGACTGTCGTTGAATGGACTTGCAGGCGCTATCGGAACGGATCCGCTCGCTGACGCTTCCTATGAACTGCTGATGCTAGGGCCACACGGCAGGACGAACCTGCATATTGATGTGTGCTGGTAACCTTGAATGATGAGCATGGGATTAATGCCACCAAAGACAACACGGGAGGTGTAACCAGAAAATAAAGGATTCTTGTCTATCTACGTGGTTTTGAACACACTGACGCTTGCTTTTCACTGACAATTCTGCTTACTGTGGCGAGAAAAAAAAAAAAATATGCCACCCCACGGTAAACACCACTCACAGGTTGTCGTCATTGTTGATGTTGTTTATCAGCCTCAGCCCGCATCCCTCAAATCCCATACCTTTCAACTTACTCCAACCCGACAATCTGGTGTGATCAAGCTTTAGTGTGTGATAATCTCCACTCTGCAATTCAATGTCACAAGTTCACACTACCTGTGGATGATGCAGTCAAATCATGGTCAAGGGCTTCCCATTGAAGTTACGTGTCCCCGTGTCCTGTCCGCATTAGAAGCCGGGGGGAAAACGACTTGAAATTTTTAGAGAGAGTCCCGGCACGCATTTTAAAACTGACTCGAGAGGGTCAAGTTACGCGCTCGATCTCCGTCAACGAGCGCTTCATGTCATGTCATGTCGGTCGGCTCAATTGTTGACTGCTTTTCAGTCTCCGTTTCGTTTTGGAGAGAGAGAGAGAGAGAGAGAGACAGACAGACAGACAGACAGACAGAGAATAGCTGTGCAGAGAGACAGACAGACCACAACAGCTGTGTCAACGGCAAGGTTGTGGCTTTAGCATCAAAAACGCAGTATGCTGCTTTGGGCAGTTTTAGCGCTGAACACAAACTTTGCTATCCGGTGCGCAGCGAATGGTTTTGAAACCCCCAAGTCTGTGTGAAGTGTCATCTTCGCCCACTCCGGAAAGAGGGCAGGTGAGAGGGTTTGAGGATAGGAGTGGTTAACTCACAGATTTATCACAGACTGTAAAAAACTGTGCCCTTTGGAACATCGCCTTTGAATATGGGGATGTAGGATGTTCTGTACTTTATGCTGTAAGTGAGGTGGAACGCAGATCTGATTCTGCCTTTGGGAAAGTAGGCCATTGTGTGCCGAGTGGATATTCGAAATGGACAATAGTGCTGAGTAGTAGAAGGAAGTTGAATAAAACTTCAAAGAATGCGTTCGTCACTGATTCGGGCAGTTTTTTTAAATCTGCAGTCTTAATTCATAGATCGTTGCTGACTTTCAAAATACAGATTTCTGGTTCAACTGTATTTGAATTTCAAATCTGACTGGCTGTTTTTTTTTTTTTTTGTTTGTTTCTTTGTTTGTTTTTTTTTAAGGTGAATGGGGGAAAATCACTTTTTTTTCAAACTGTTTCTGTTTCTTTTGCTTTTAATTCTTTAAAATATTAAATTTCCGTAAGTAAATCTATCATAGACATACTGAGTTGCACATTGTGTTTTCGCTGAAACATTTAAACTGTTGATGGCTTAGGTGGCAACACAACAACAAGAGTACTTCGACATCTATGACATAATGTAGGCATTTTTTTTATTGTCCTATTGTAGCTAACCTCTTTATGGAAGACTTCGAGGAGAAAGCCTCGGCATCGTTTCACACACCCCTCCTCGCTACTGGGGCCGCTACATGGACGACACCATGACTGTACTAAAAACATCGGCGGTCGAAGACTTCACGACCCATCTCAATAACCAACACCCTGCCATCAAGTTCACCTACGAGGTAGAAGAGAACGGCAGTATCGCGATGTTAGACACCTGCATCACCCGGACAGAGACAGGCCTCGCCTTTTCCGTCTACAGAAAGCCGACCCGCACGGACCAGTATTTGCAATTTGACAGTCACCAGCCACTGGAACACAAGCTGGGAGTTATTCGCACCGTCATCCGTCGAGCGAAGACCATCAGCTCCACTGACACCGCTAGGGAAGAAGAGGTGCAGCACATCAAGAAAGTGTTAAGTATATTGGGATACCAGAAGTGGGCCTGGGATATCCCGGGGGCAAGAAAATTATACCCCCACCCCTCCACTGAACGTCAAACCCCTTCGAGAGGGCACGTCTCCATGCCACGTCGGCGGCGTCTGAAGCTCTCAGCAGGAAATCCGAAAGTTGGGAATCAGTGTCCACGCCAAAGCCCACCAACACCATCAGAAGCCAGTTAGTCCACCCCAAGGACAAAACAGACAAATTGGACAAGTCAGGGGTGATATACAAGATAGACTGCCAGGACTGTAACCATAGTTACATTGGTGAAACTGAGCGCAAGCTGCACAAGAGACTAAAGGAACTCAAACGTGAGTCCTCTCCAGTGGGTGAACATCTGACCCACACCCAACATCAATTTGAAAAGGACAACGTGCAAGTGCTCGACAGAGAAGCAAGATGGTTCCAGAGGGGAGTAAAGGAGGCATCCACATCGCCGCCAGGAACCCACTCTTAACCGCGACCGGGGCCGACACAACCTGCCATCGGTGTACTCTTCATTCATTCAGTCGCATTGTCGTGAGTTCGCTCACGGCGGTGCCCACTGACGCCAGTTCTCAACCCAGCAGTTGCGCTGAAGAAGTTGGCCGGATTGCCGACGAAAGCTAGGCACACAGTGAGTAGCCTTCTTGAACTGAATGACCTGTTTAGTGTGGTAGCCATTATGGCATTTTTTTTTCTGTTTCTTTTGCATTTTATTCTTGAAAATTTAATTTCCTTAAGTAAATCTATCAACAGACATACTGAGTTGCACATTGTGCTTTCGCTGAAACATTTAAACTGTTGATGGCAGCAACAAAAAAAGAGTACTTCGACATCTATGACATAATGTAGGTATTTGCTAAAACAAGTAGTTTCTGTCGAAGAAGCAAGCTGCTGCCGACAGTTTTCTTAGGTCTACAAGTTTTAGCCATGAGCCATATTGATTGATGAATCTGAATTTTTCATCATTTTAGCAGTACAGTGTGAAAAAAGTGCATTCTCATTCCAATTATATTACAAGAATTTTTATTTTCTATTCATGAGAGAGAGAGAGAGAGAGAGAGAGAGAGAGAGAGAGAGAGAGAGAGAGCGAATTAAGTGATGTCAGATGCTTTTGGTGAAAAGGAATGAAAACCTAAGATAAAAAGCAGGAGAAACTTAGCAGTCACAAATGTAGCCAAATTGACAATGCTGGGAGTCAGGGGCCTTTCAACATTTTAAACCCGAGAGTCCCAGGACACTTCAGACTTGCGGTATTGGAGGTTCTGAAACCCTTGGGTGTAACTGACGTAGGAAGTCTGATTGCATGAATTTATGATTAGATTCATAATCTATGTCTTTAATAATTTAACTATACTTAAGTATGGAGGAAGAAAGGTCAAATAAAGGCTGCCTTTGATAAACTGGAGACGTTAACAATTTCGCAGCAACTTAAGATACAACGATTCCCCCCGGAACTGATGTGATGCTCCAAAGCAACTTAGCTCGTTCATCAATGGTGTGGGGTGAGTATGGAGTGGGTGGGCACTCAGGTGTTTAAAAAGTGTCGACTGAGTGCGCGAAGATTGACATGACAGGGAGCCATGGAGAGGAGGGAGGGATCCGGAGATACGTCAGGTCCTTACTCAAAATGAATCGAAGCCATGTTTATTTATATAGCATGAAACCACGTTTATATACCTGTATGTTCCCTTTTCTCCGTGTTTCCTTCTTGCGTTTTTTTTCTTCCAATCTAGAGATGCTGCCTGTGCATTCCTTCCAACACACACACACACACACACACACACACACACACACACACACACCTTCGTCTGCCCCTTAATAGAAAATGGACTCAGTATTGCGAAGAATTTTGCAATTGCAAGGTAAAACCCAGCACCAGAATAACGCACCTGTCTACACCAACAGCCAGTCTGGGGGTGCATCGACTTAGAAAAAAAAAAGTGAAAGCACCAGATCTGTCTTCCTTACCTATTTCCTCCAATATCAACTCAATTCCACAAAAGCGGCATCTTTGCAACCTGTGTTGCGCTACGGCATCAGCCTGTCGGAAGGAACCAACACAGAACTCCAAAGAAGAACACACCTCCAGACAGGAGAAAGGGAAGCATGTCTATATATCACCGTGTGTATATGTCACCGAATCTGTATGTCACCTTGTCTAATTCTTAATGTCGCCATGTGTGTATGTCACCGTGTCCGGATGTCAGTGTCTACATGTCTATCCCTAACCTTACCAAATCCTGTCACAGACACTGTGACATATGGACAAAGTGACATACTGAATCGCTATTGAAACGAAATGTTACTCGAGACACTGAGTAACATATACACGGTGAAATACAAATACTATAAGTAAATACATAGTTGACGCCGCATCAAATACAAACGGAAAGTACATCGACTCTGCCTAGGTCACCGTCACGTCCGCGATTTAAGATGCGCGCGATTTAAGAATAAATGCTTCCCATGCGGAATATTTGCACTTCCTACAACATCAGAAAAACAAATGACATTGTTAGGCAGCACGTCGGCATATACGCAAATCAAATTAAGAGAAAGAGGGTGGAAAAACAACTGTCTCTTGCAATTATCAAAAATCCAGAGCTTGCCTGGTAAGGTTACCACTTCTCGTCAAATATGTATATCATCGTGATCCCCTGTTCCAGTATAATTTTACAATGCACAGTGAAGATTTGAAGTCCAAGAAACAGATCGAAGAATCCTGGGTGGGCAAACAAAGCGTGTCGAACTAGCAATGCCTCTACCCTTCTGTGCTTGACGAAAGGATTGTCAGCATATCTGACTGTAAGAGGCATACTTACGACTTGCTGTTGTGGGACAGAGAGAAAAGAATACAAAAAGCTTCTTTCTGTCCAATACCAAAGTCCATTTATCCATTCGTCAACATCAATCGGCCTCCCATCGTTTTAAGTTCTTTTCATTTATTTTCTGAAATACACGATACGATTTTTTTACGACTTGATTTGTTCATATTACCGTGAAGAGAGGAAACATCGTGTGCATACGCAGTCACTATAAACCACTTCGCCAAACAATAAACAGTGACAGCGTGTGTGGGTTTATGGGCGAAGATAGAG
>JADBJO010003815.1:22500-25000 GCA_016801955.1 Conus betulinus
AGTAATTTCCCCTAAACCTAATGTTGTACACAATGCTCCTTGTTTTTGTATAAGGCGTTTAAACATAGAGATAATACCCCCTTCGTGATGTTGCTTGATATAATATGTGTAGTCATTGTGATATTATTCCTGTTCTTAATTCACACACACACACACACACACACACACACACACACACACACACACACACACACACACACACACACACACACACACAGTTAAACAGTAGTAGGCAACAAATACTTTTAGTATAAAGCCAGACTGCCCCTTTCATCCCCTAGTTTCCTAAAATGATTCCAGAGGGTCGGCGGCAGCTACGCATGTACACTTTGAACCCTAATTATGTTCTCCTCAACAATCGCGCGGTATATTTCTTGAAGTTTCACAAAAGAAGTGTACATCTGGACAATATAAATGTATCAAAAAGACAGAGAGAAGGGTCATTACTCACAGTTCTATCACACTAGGATACAGTTGTCAAATTGAGTATGCTATGCAACATATGTTTGCCTCTTAACTCTGCCCTTCGTGAGAATTCTTGAGTTCACAGCGGTTTTGATTGTATCCTTACCAACCTTTGAGGTGTGTGTGTGTGTGTGTGTGTGTGTGTGTGTGTGTGTGTGTGTGTGTGTGTGTGTGTGTGTGTTTTAAATATCAAAGTGTTCTATTGATATAAACGTTGACATTTTGTACGTCTTGCATTGGATTTAACAAAGGACATGGGAAGTAACTCTTTCAGTCTGAATCTAACGATACTTTCCCTGGCGGAAAATGATAATCCGGGATCCGTTCAATCTTGGTTGAGGTCTTCGCTCTGCTTAATACCCTGCCAGGAAGACTGAATTTCCATTTCAAAGGCAAAATGGCTTCACGTTTATTGTCAGAAGATAGGGTCGAAAATCGGGGTGTTCATTCTACAGACCGTGACCCGCCCTTTGGCGACTGAACAGCGTGTAGAAAATGCTGTCAATAGGCAATTCATATCATTAAATAAAGTGATTGAAAATAGCCTACAACTGCATCGTTCTGAAAACGTTTGAGCGTAAACGACTGGTGAATATTCAATTGTGTTCTCATGACATATGACATAGAAAAGCTATCGTCAACAATCACACACACACGAATTTCATCCTTCGCCTCGCACTTTAATACACTGATCAGAGGGGAAAAAAATTCTGGTGATTTTTACCTGGAAGTGGGTGTTTTGCTTTGTTTCCGATAGAGACACATTTAATCGAGTTCATACTTTGCTAAATGTAATTGTTCATACATTCTTGTAAGGCAGTTTTTTTTTTTTCCTTACGTGTTTACCGTTGTCAAAAAGCGAACACTTTCTGATAGAGTGATCATAAACGAAGGTAAATCGTTCGGGTAAATGGAAAATAAGATAGGCCCGAATACTTACTTACTTTTTGAAGGAAACCCTAAATAAGGAATAGAATGTGGGAGAGAGAGAGAGAGAGAGAGAGAGAGAGAGAGAGAGAGAGAGAGAGACAGACAGACAGACAGGGACAGGGAGAGAGAGAGAGAGAGAGGGGGGGGGGGGGGGCGGAGCAAGTTGCGAAGAAGTAGACAGAGAGAGGGGTGGAAGGAAAGAGAGGGTATGTGTGTGTGTGTGTGTGTGTGTGTGTGTGTGTGTGTGTGTGTGTGTGTGTGTGTGTGTGTGTGTGTGTGAGAAAGGGGTGGAGAGGTGGGAAAGAGACAGAAAACAGTCAGGCAATCCACACGGAAAGCGACAGTACCAATCAAGCGCCTCTGGCCGTAATGGTGTTAAGTACAGCCGGACGAACGACGCGCACAAGGTGTGTGTAAGTATCTGTTATTCCGGTGACTCTTGAGCAGGAGCGGAGGAGTGTGCCTTTGTCGTTGAAGTGACAGAGAGAAAATACGGTCCCTCTGGAACCGCACCGCACAGTAGCCAGACTGTAGCCGCTATACAGGTGTTGGTATTGGCAAACGTCGCTTGAAAGGCTTCGTGTGTTGGGCCGTCTGGGGGGACTGAAAGCCGTCTCACTCAGTTCTGTCATCCAGTCTGGCTTTGGCTTGGTGGAGTGTTGTGCTCATGGTGACTTGCCTACTGTCTGGTGCTTTGGGAGGTTTCTGTGAAGTAAGTATGTGGTTTGCCAGTAACCGGGTTTCATTTTCAGAGAGAGAGAGAGAGTGTGTGTGTGTGTGTGTGTGTGTGTGTGTGTGTGTGTGTGTGTGTGTGTGTGTGTGTGTGCGTGCGTGCGTTGTCCTTGCTATGCGCGCGTGCGTCCATCCGTCTAGTGTGTGTGTGTGTGTGTGTGTGTGTGTGTGTGTGTGTGTGAGAGAGAGAGAGTGAGAGAGAGAGAGAGAGAGAGAGAGACTGTGTGTGTGTAGGTGGGTAAGTGTGGAAGGTTACCCGCGTTCGTCTGTTTGGTTGAGAGAGAGCCGATTAAGACGAAAAGATAAGACGAAGGATGTGTTAACAAGAAAGACAATGTATTTTGTTCCAGCATGACATCTATACCAGCAGTAG
>JADBJO010003815.1:30000-37500 GCA_016801955.1 Conus betulinus
GATATGCATTCTTGCCACTCAAACCACGTAAGAAACGCGCTGACAGTTTGCTTTGCTGTCTGGAGTAGTGCTGCTTACAAAGCCAAGTGTGTGTGTGTGTGTGTGTGTGTGTGTGTGTGTGTGTGTGTGTGTGTGTGTGTGTGTGTAGTTTCTGATGAACGGTGACTGTGTGGACAGAAATGATCTTGAAATCTTGACACTATTATCTTCGTAAAAAAAACAAACAATCTAACGCAGGGGTACACCACATTACGGAGCTCAGAAAGTCCAGCATCGGGTCAACTCAAAAGCCTTTCTGATGTTTTCTGGAGCTGAAATATAACGCTGTTTTGAAAAAAAAAAAAAAAAAAAAACTTGACAAAACGAATCTGAAAGAATACAAAGTAGGCCTAACAATAAAACAACTCGAATGTGAAGTTTTTGAAGGCTTGACTTGTTTACTAATGTCTATTTTCAATTATATTTATGAAGTGCTGACAGATATATGTGCTCATACTTTGCTTTTTTTTTCACCACCCGTCTTTGGCTCTATGTTACATGTAAAGTTGTAAAGCTACAAATACCACCGGTTGATTCGTTCAGAAGCTATTCGGAAACTATGTCATGCCAGAAAACAGATTAATTTCAACAAGATTTATGACCAAAACAGTGTGGTAACAATAAATGACGGCCGAAACTTCACAACTTTTGTCACAAAAATGCAGTAACCCAAGAACTGCGCAAGTCGTTTAAAAAAAAATTTTGGAAGGCCTCACTCGAATTCCTGAAATGTCATAGAGTACAGACATTTTTAGACGCTGCGTGTAGAAATACACGAGAAATGAGCCGGGGGATTACGCGTATAATCCAAAATTGCAGTATTGTGACCCCTCTTTGAGCATGTATTGTAAGTAAGATCGTAAGCTCCAAATTTCCCTTTCAAGGGGGCCATCTCATTTCGGAAGAATGGCATCATTTTAACAAACATTACGGTCAAAACCGCATCACGACCGATTTTTTTTTCCAGCAAACGCAATAATGTGGTAACTACACGCTTTATCACAAATCTCTCTCTCTCTCTCTCTCTCTCTCTCTCTCTCTCTCTCTCTCTCTCTCTCTCTCTCTCTCTCTCACCAATGGGAAATGTCGCTTTATTCTGAGATGCTGCGTTCAAAAATGACGGAGACGTGAGTACAAACACGCGCGCGCGCGCGTACACTCACGCACGCACGCACGCACAGGATATTGGGGGTCCATTCGAAGAGCAGGAAATGTTTTGTAGCATTAGCAAAAACACAAATATTTTCAGTTCTGGTAAAGCAAAAATACCCGGTATCAAACAAATGTACAGTTGAGATTCAGAGTAAACACTCTGATCTTTTTGAGCAGGTCGACATTCCATACGAAGACCACGTTCTGCTGATTAATTTCCACCGCGATTGATTGTTTTCGTTTCTGCCGAACGAAAACAATTTCATGACCGACTCGATTTTAGGCCGTGTTGTATTGTCTTGTGTCAGCCTAATATAATCGAATTTAAAAGTAAGTGTTCTATGTGTCAAATGGAATAGGAGAGAAATGTGTCAACTGTTTTGTCTTCAGCAAGAAAGAAGAACGGGAGCCCACGACAGAAGAGAAAATGTTGCAGACAAAGACGGACAAGGAGAAGGTGAAGAAGGAGGAGAAACAGAGGGTGACAGATTTCAGGAAAAAGCAGGAAGCCGCCAGTACCATCCAAAGAGCATGGCGAAAGTATGGTGCTTCTTGTGTGAATTCTTTGTCCTCGTCGTTGTCGTCGTCGTCCATCATCATCGTCATCATCATCACCATCATCATCATCATCATCATCGTCGTCGTCGTCGTTGTCGTCGTCGTCGTCGTCACTAACATCATCATCGTTACCAACATCATCATTATCATCATCGTCGTCGTCGTCGTCGTCACTAACATCATCATCATCGTCATCACATCATCATCATCATCATCATCATCATCATCATCATCATCATCATGATGTTAATTATCATCATGGCCATCATCGTCACTTTGTTGTTGCTCATTGTTGTAGGTTGTTGTTGATGTTGTACTTGTAGTTGTTATTGATGTTCCACTTCTTCCTATCCTTTCCTTTCCCATCTTCTCCTCCTCCTCCTCCTCCTCCTCCTCCTCCTGCCTCCTTCTGCCCCCTTCTCTCTCATTCCTCCTCCTGCCCCCTTCTCTGCCTCCTCCTCCTCCTCTGCCTCCTCCTGCCCCTTCTCCCCCTCCTGCCTCTCCTCTGCCTCCTCCTGCCCCCTTCTCTGCCTCCTCCCCTGCCTCCTTCTGCCCCCTTCTCTGCCTCCTCCTCCTCCTCTGCCTCCTCCTGCCCCCTCCTCTGCCTCCCCTCCTCTGCCTCCTGCCCCTTCTCTGCCTCCTCCTCTGCTCCTTCTGCCCCCTTCTCTGCCTCCCCCTGCCCCCTTCTCTGTCTCCTCCTCCTTCTCTGCCTCCTCCTCTGCCTCCTCCTCCTCTGCCTCCTCCGCCCCTTTCTCTGCCTCCTCCTCCTCTGCCCTCCTCCTGCCCCCTCCTCTCTGCCCTCCTCCTCCTCTGCCTCCTCCTGCCCCCTTCTCTGTCTCCTCCTCCTCTGCCTCCTCCTCCTGCCCCCTTCCTTCTCTGCCTCCTCCTCCTCTGCCTCCTCCTGCTGCCCTTCTCTGTCTCCTCCTCCTCTGCCTCCTCCTGCCTCATCCCTCTGCCTCCTCCTCCTCCTCTGCCCTCCTGCCCTCCTCCCCTTCTCTGCCTCCTGCCTCCTCTGCCTCCTCCTCCTCCTGCCCCCCTCCTCTGCCTCCTCCTCCTCTGCCTCCTCCTGCCCCCCTTCTCTGTCTCCTCCTCCTCTGCCTCCTCCTCTGCCTCCTCCTCCTCTGCCTCCTCCTCCTCTGCCCTCCTCCTGCCCCCTTCTCTGCCTCCTCCTCCTCCTCTGCCTCCTCCTGCCCCCTCCTCTGCCTCCTCCTCCTCTGCCTCCTCCTGCCCCCTTCTCTGCCTCCTCCTCCTCTGCTCTCCTCCTCCTCTGCCTCCTCTTCCTCTGCCTCCTCCTGCCCCCTTCTCTGCCTCCTCCTTCTCTGCCTCCTCCTCCTCTGCCTCCTCCTCCTCCTCTGCCTCCTCCTGCCCCCTTCTCTGCCTCCTCCTCTCTCCCTGCCTCCTCCTCTGCCTCCTCCTCCTCTGCCTGCCTCCTCCTGCCCCCTTCTCTGCCTCCTCCTCCTCCTGCCTCCTCCTCCTGCCCCCTCCTCTGCCTCCCTCCTCCTCCTCCTGCCTCCTCCTGCCCCCTTCTCTGCCTCCTCCTCCTCTGCCCTCCTCCTCCTCTGCCTCCTCCTGCCCCCCTTCTCTGCCTCCTCCTCCTCTGCCTCCTCCTCTCCTCTGCCTCCTCCTGCCCCCTTCTCTGCCTCCTCCTCCTCTGCCTCCTCCTGCCCCCTCCTCTGCCTCCTCCTCCTCTGCCTCCTCCTCCTCCTCTGCCTCCTCCTCCTCCCTATCCTCATTTTCTCGTCCTCGTCCTCACTGTTCTCTTCTCTTTTTTTTTTTTCTCCCATCCCTTCTTCTTCCCTCCCTTCTTCTATTCTTCCTCTTCCTGCTTTTTATGCTCCTCTTTCCCTTTTTCTACCTGCTCGCTTCCTCCAACCCCTCATAATTTAGTGTTTTGTTTTTTTTTTTACCTGCATATACTCATGGTGCCATGTTCCTGTTGTAGGTTTCTCTGGTTCCCTCTCCCTCTCTCTCTGTTTTCGTCTCTGCTTTTTTTTTTTTAATCGCCTCTCTCTCTCTCTCTCTCTCTCTCTCTCTCTCTCTCTCTCTCTCTCTCTCTCTCTGTGTGTGTGTGTGTGTGTGTGTGTGTGTTTGTGTGTGTGTGTGTGTGTGTGTGTGTGTGTGTGTGTGTGTGTGTGAGATATAAGAAGGATGACTTGTACACGCACCTTTTCCATTCTAAATTCATCTGCCATGGGTTTTGGGGTTCGATTCTTCATAAGGTAGGTTGGTTTGATTTTATTGAAAAAAATTCCGCTTGTTAGTGTTCCATGCGAGCCCTTCCCTCTTGTTAACTACCTGTGTGGTATTTTTTTTTTTTTAACTTTGTTTACATATTCCGATTATTGATTTTATCTTTTTGCACTTAAACGCCTCTAGTAACGCGTCCTCAAACTCTGTGTCTCTTTCAAACTCTCTCTCTCTCTCTCTCTCTCTCTCTCTCTCTCTCTCTCTCTCTCTCTCTTCTCCTTCCCCTCCCCCCCTTTCTTTCTCCCTACCTTCCCCCTATCTCTCTCTTTTCACCCCCCCCCCCCCCCCTACTATGAGAACGTGGGGACCCGTTAGATTCCTACGTCGGAAAAGCGCTCCAATGAGCATTGCAATAAAACATATGGTTCATCAGTCGTCCATAAAAGGCACTTCTGCTGGGTGCCTTCACACTGTGGAACCGTTTCCAACGAGTGGCTGGATCAGGCCGCTAGGCGGGCAATGAACAGCTTTGAAGGCCCAGTTCAACTCAGCCTTTTGTTAGATCTGCATGAATGCCACTCACGAATAGCGAAAGTGTCACGAAATAGATTCACTGAATTGGAGCCAGTTTCAGATTGTCAGTTTTACCCGGCTCTGTGTACAAGTAAAGAATGCAGCCGGTCAGAGTTGGAGAGAAACTGACACGAGATCGCTTCACTGAACTGTATAAAGTTTCAAATAGTCAATATCATCAGTGCTATGTACAGGTGAAGAATGCTGCGAATCCCAATTCTTTTCTATGCGTTCCGGACATATTACAAGTTTGATGTATACAGTTCGTTGAAATGTTTTCCGAACAATTTTTTTTTTTTGAAAACACGTGGCAAACACAGTACTGTAGACTAAACCACTTCGGCCACTTGCAGGCTGTCCAGGAGTAAATAATGCAGCAAGTTCCCCAATAAAAATGACCAGATCAGTTTTTAACCAGTCTATCGTTATCCGCGGAAAACATTTTAATTAAATAATTCATCATTGCTGTATGGTGTTTTCTGAAAGTTGTGAAGTTTCAGTCCAGCCGGTGTCTGTCTCTGCTTTACTTTGATTAGCGTCGTTGGCCTTGATTTCACTGATGCACAATGATAAGATCTTCTGAGACACACTTTAGTTAGCTTTCCTGCCGCATTTATACCCAAGAACGCTCCAGTAAAAAAAATGTCAATACTTTTATACCCCAATCGGCGCACTGAAAAGGCTTAAGAGAAATAGCTTTGTCACTGCACGTAATTTATAAGCAGTTGGCCTATGTTACACAGACCTGCTTAGCGGCTATGCTATGCTAAAGCCACCTACGGGCAGAAAACCCTTTTCCCCCGAGAACAGTTGGAGAGTGCAAGAGCCTGCATGTGGGCGTGCCCATCCCACCATCTCTGGCAACCTTCTGTACATGCTACCTCTGATAGGGGTGGGGGGGGGGGGGTGGGGGTGGGGTGGGGGGTTAAAGCGGGGGGAGAAATTCTCAGTCCATCATCTTTGTCCCAATCTCTGCGCCACCTCAGAGCAGTGCACCCACGCCGCTCATTCCGACACCCCGTCCACAGCCACAGCCCGGTCCGGTCGGCCCCGCCGCAGCCCCGGCACCGACAATCCACAGGGAGCAGTCACCGTCAAGTCGTCAAGAGGCAACCCACCACCGGAGGAGACACTGCACTGCTGCCGAGTCACTTCGGTGGTGTTCAGTGGCGCCTGTTCTGATCTAACATACGCAGGACACCACCTACTAAGCCCCCTACTGACGACAATAATTGCTTAGTCGCGGAGCCGGCGTGAGTGAGCTCTCCCCCTCCGGAGGGCGCCACCACGTCCGTCCAACGACAGCCCCCATGGACTCGCCGATACCGGCGACCCCGACGGAACCAAACCAAGGCCACAGGATCGATGACAATGAGGATGATGATAATTAAGATGATGCTACGGATTTCCATTTCGGTCTGAGACTACATGACAGGGCTGTAATCTACGCTTCCTTTCATAATATATCCCGGCGTCAACCGGGCCCGAGAGTTCTTTGTTCTTTGTCCCTTTCTTGCACAGGCAACAGGTGCCCCGAATCTAGAACTGCTCGTCAACAGATCGACTTTGACTTCCTTGAACACGAAAAAACGAAGCAGCAACTGTTCGTTTTACTTTCGGGCTCACTGAGTGTGTTAAGATTGATGTTGTTTGCCTTCAACACGAGAAGAACAGAAGCCTTCTTATTTGCTTTGCTTCGGCCTTACCGTAGGCGTTTTTTTTCAGTGTATGAAGATCAATGTTGTTAGTTTTCAACATGAGAAGAACAGAACCCTTCTTTGCTTTGCTTCGGCCTTACCGTAGGCGTTTTGTCATTGTATGAAGATCAATGTTGTTAGCTTTCAACATGAGAAGAGCATAAATAGGTCTTATCTGTTTTGCTTCAGCCTTACAGTATGCATTGTGTCAGTACATTCATGTCGACGTTATTTGCTTCAAACATACGTAGAAGAACAGTAGGCCTATGTATCTGTATGACTTCGGCCTTACAGTTTGCACCTTGTCCATGTATAAAGGTCGACGCTATTTGCTGTAAACACGAGTAGAAGAGCGGCAGGCCGATTCATTTGTTTTAAGCTTACTTCGGCTTTAGTATACATTTTGCTACTGTGTTAACATGCTTTCTTGCTTGATGTGTTTTGTGTGTGGAGGAGAAGGAGGAGGGAAGAGCGGAGGGGGTGGGATGGGGATGGATGGGTAGGTGCGGGGAGTGGGATGGTAGGGATAGATGGTCGCTAGAGCAGATGGATATATGAATGCTTCTGCCAGTCTGGCTAAATTGCTGTGTGTTCAGCTAACGAGTTTGCTTCAGCTTCTCTACATGACGTTCCTAATTCTTGATTTTCTGGTTTCCCACTGACATTGCAGGCATCGGAAGACCAGACAGTAAGTAGACATTTGCCTTCTGCTGGGAAAAGTAACGGTTGTGGTAGTGGCTGCGGGACTAACAAGGCATCGTATCTAAAAGTTTACATGAAGTGTGTGTGCGGGTAAATGTGAGTGTGTGTGTGTATGTGTGTGTGTGTGTGTGTGTGTGTGTGTGTGTGTGTGTGTGTGGGTGTGGTGTGTGTGTGTGTGGTGAGAGAGAGAGAGAGAGAGAGAGAGAGAGAGAGAGAGAGAGAGATTAATTTGATTCGTTTTCAGATTACACGTGCACCTGATTTTTCCATTGCACTTGCTCTCTCTCTCTCTCTCTCTCTCTCTCTCTCTCTCTCTCTCTCTCTCTCTCTCTCTCTCTCTCTCTCTCTTAAACTGCGGTGTGTCACGAGGCTGTGTGTACTGAGACCACTTCTTTTTCTTTTTTTTTTTCTTTCTTTTTGGCATTTGTCATAACTAAGCTGCCTGCACAGTATGACATAATGATATCATGTGTGATCTGTTCATTAGAGAATTATCTTCACTGTCGTAACGCAGACATCAAACATGATTACAATAGAGTACCAGACATGTTTCAAAATGGTGCGACCAAACCTCCACAGAACAAACTGTGTG
>JADBJO010003815.1:47500-50000 GCA_016801955.1 Conus betulinus
TTAAATTGTGGAAAGACACGTCTCATGTGGGCGATAGATGGGCTAGGAAATAGGTTCGGCAGACAGAAAGCTGACCTACCGCCAGTATGAATCAGCCATTTGTGTACATAGCATGACCCATCATTCACCCAGCCCTTTGTTTTAAGGCACAGAACATTGAAATCCGGCTATTAAGGTCACGCGCCACAAGTGGTGATCACCACCAAAAAACACATATGGACCCTCCTGGACAATGCGCCGTGCTATTAGCCTGCATCCAAACTTCACAGAAACTCGAGCCTCCCACAACTTTCTAAACCATTGTAATACATCTTCTTATAAGGACCTCCATGTCTAGCATCACTCTCAATGTACGAAGACATAGTACCCCTACTCGGTGTCATTTTTTGACCCAGTCTTTGCGCCAGCGGGACTTTGCCACACAGTTCCGTTCCGTTCAATGCATATTATCGAAAGATAGATTCTGAAATTCTAATGCAACGTTCTTGAAATGGGAATCATAGGTGTACCACTCATACGAATGCAGTAATCTCCTGCTATTAACATTTTGACTGGGAGATCCGGGTGAAAAGCGTTAGGATAAGATCGTTATATGTTGGTCTTTTCTGTGGTTGCAGTAATAGCGTCACTCTTCCCCCCCCCCCCCCCCCCCCCCCCCCCCCCCCCTCCCCCCCCCCCCCCCCCCCCCCCCTCAACTCCCCCCTCCCCAACCCTTTCATCCTACTTTTACTTCCTCTTGCACCCCTTTCCACTGTTTTTCACCCTTTTTCAGCCTCTCTCTCTCTCTCTCTCTCTCTCTCTCTCTCCTCTCTCTCTCTCTCTCTGTCTCTCTGTGAATGTGAGTGTGCGTGTGTGTGTGTGTGTGTGTGTGTGTGTGTGTGTGTGTGTGTGTGTGTGTGAGGGAGTCTGTGTGTGTGAGTGCACGAAAATGTTTCTTTAACATTCTTTATTTATGATGATGAAAAAGTTATAACTAGTACTGATAGTGGTATCAATAGTAAGATCTTACATTTGTAAGCATTTACTTTCTTATACCCCCTACCCTCGCCTCCCCTTAAATTGTTTATGGGCAACGACTACCTGAAAACAATGAACTCTCTCTCTCTCTCTCTCTCTCTCTCTCTCTCTCTCTCTCTCTCTCTCTCTCTCTCTCTCTCTCTCTCTCATTCTCTCTCTCTTGTCAATAATCGTTAATCGTCTTATATTATAACATCAGATTCCGTCGTACGTTCATGTTGGAATTTAATAAAACTTTCTATATATTTTTTTTCTTCACAGTTTTACAGTGTGTGTGTGTGTGTGTGTGTGTGTGTGTGTGTGTGTGTGTGTGACTAATTTTAATTGCAAATATTTTTGTGATTGTGTTGGTGATCTACAATCCAGTGATAGTTCTTTCTTGTGTGTGTGTTTTTTTTTCTTTTTTCTAGTTTTTTTTTTTTTAATATGTGTTAGTTTTCTCTTATCTTCTTCTTCGCCTTAGCTTGTTGCATACTCATACCGCTTTCTCGAGATAAGGGTCGGATGAAAAGAAAGCAAACTGGCTGCCTGCTTGAGCGTTACCTTTCGAAATAAACATAATCACGATCATCTCTCTCCTCTCTCAGTCAGCGTGTGTTTTTACTCACCCTACCACCGTGCTGGTGTTGTGCAAACCATTTACAGAAAGTCATTCTTTACACAGTTTTATGCGCTTGTGCATCGATGCTTGCTGACCTGAATTTGCTGGTTTTGTATATCTTGACAGCTGAAGCGATGGATTAGTGTTATGCCAGACTTTATTGCAGGAAAAAGGGGAGGGGAAGAAAAGCTAAACTCCCGTTATCCTTTCGCTCCATAGAGAATCTCTCTCTGTCTTTGTCTCTCGCTCTGTTTCTCTGTCTCTTGGTCTATCTGTCTCTCTCTCTCTTTCTCCGTCTCTTTCTCCTCTCTCTCTCTCTCTCTCTCATCTCTCAGAAATCTCTCTCTCTCTCTCTCTCTCTCTCTCTCTTGTCTTTTTCACATTTTAGAAATCTCTCTCTTTGTGTCTCTCTCTGTCTCCTTCTCTGTCTCTCGCTCTCTCCCCTCCCTTCCTCTCCCTCTCTCTTCTCTGTGTGTGTGTGTGTGTGTGTGTGTGTGTGTGTGTTAGTTGTGTGTGTGTGTGCGTGCGTGCTTGCGTGCGTGCGTGTGTGTGTGTGTGTGTGAGAGAGAGAGAGAGAGAGAGAGAGAGAGAGAGAGAGAGAGAGAGAGAGAGAGAGAGAGAGAGAGAAGAGAGAGAGAGAGAGAGAGAGAGAGAGAGAGAGAGAGAGAGAGAGAGAGAGAGATGGTAACAGGCCACAACCATTTTTTGCAGAACCACTGCTTTGCTCTGTTGCAGATTTTGGTCCTTACGCCTCTTCCTCCATGCGACCCTTCCGCGCCCAAACCACTCTCTTTTCCCTGAACGTCAAGAGAGTGTGATCTCCCTTGAATGTCGTGCGTGGGGAACAGAACTTCCCATTGAAAACTTCGGAAAACGGAATCC
>JADBJO010003815.1:55000-110000 GCA_016801955.1 Conus betulinus
GGATGAAAAAATGAGGGAGAAGTACAGACTAAAGAAAGTCATGTACTGCACCATAACACAGAAACAAAAACATGTGTAAGGAGTAGGGATCTTAGTTAACAAAAATATCATGAACTGGCATGCTGTCCTGTGTCCAGTAGGATCATGACCATGTGCCTGCCAGCGAAACCATTCAACATCACATGCATGGTGAAGCAATGCTCCCACATCTGACTAGATTGAAAAATTGTACGATGAACATCAAATGGTCATCAACAAGGTGGACAAGACTGACAGTTTCATAGTTCAGACTGACTGGAAAAGGAATACCAAGGTTAGGATAGATGCCCAAGAAGTCTGGAGGAATTTCTGCGACCATACTTTTTGATACCACCAATGATAAAGGACTTCACATGCTGGAAATTTTTGCCAGTGATAATGATGTGTTGTTCTTGCCTGCAGTGTACTTTTTCTGCACATAAGGCATCTGCACATAATGGCTCTCCCTGAATGGCCAGATGAGATATATATCATATTCTTGTGAAGAACTAGAATAGGCCAAACAGCAATAGGGTATTTCTAGGAGCTCACTTTGGTAGTGGCCATGTGTTGATGTGGTAAAAATGTACAGTGGGAGACGAGTGATATTATAAATCCGCGTTCTCAAATTCAGTCATGACAAACACACACACACACACACACACACACACACACACACACACACACACACACACACACCACATCGCATGTATATAACACAGACACTTTCATGCATACATGCGTGCGTTAGCTTCTGTGTGATTTTAAATTTTGGGTCGTGGAAGATTTTGCACAATTCTTTTTTCTTATTTTCAATGTTTCTAGGGCTATCACTCAGTGCAGCGAGGCCATCATCTCTGTACAGTCCAATTTGTTTTCCAAGTTTATTTTGAATGTTAGATAGCATGAATAGTCCGACAAGTTCGCAGGTTTCGGCACCATCATACGATCCCATAGTGACATCAAAAGTTGAACTTTTCCTGGTGTTCTTGGTCCAAGTCTCGTTTTTGCTGTGGAATTAAGTTTTCTTTGTATGGAAAATGATTTCCATTTCTAACCCTGATATTTCAGTGTATTTGTTGGCAAATTTTATAGCTTTGGCGAGCAGCTCTTCATCTATAGATGGATAAAAATCTCTACTACATCAAATGTTATAAAGACTGTTTTTCTTGCTTGTTGAGTTTTTTAAACCATTGTATAACTTCATATGTATTTTTCCAGAGGTTGAATTCGGTGTTCTCTCTTATGTTTTTTATGGTTTTCTCTAAGAAAGAATTGAAGAAGAATTGTGCAAAATCTTCCATGACCAAAATTAAAAAATCACCACAGAAGCTAACAAAAAGATAGTGAATTATTTAGACATCACGTTAGACCTCAAACCAACATACATTTAAACCATACAAAAAAACAAATGACACACCTGTTTATGTAAATATCAAAAGTAATCACCCACCTTCCATACTCAAAATGATACCAAGAGGCATAAACAAGAGATGATCTAATCTGTCATGTAATGAAACAGTATTTAATAAGGCTGCAGCTGAGTACCAAGAAGCGTTACACCAAAGTGGCTACAACTACAAATTACACTATGACCCAGGAAATGATATGAGCAGACACAAGAAGAACAGGAAAAAAGGAAATCATATGGTACAACCCCCCATACGATGGAAGAGTTAAAACAAACGTTGGGAAAGAATTCTTTAAAATTCTGACATCTTCTTTCCCAAAAGAGCACAAGCTGTTTAAGATATTTAACAGGCACAACATCAAATTATCATACTCACTCATGTATGCCGAATCTCAAAAACATCATTGATTCAACCAACAAAACGAAAAGCAGTACAGAGACAAACGAGGGTGAAGAAAGGAAATCTTGCAATTGTACCAAGAAACAACAGTGCCCTCTAAACAATAATGCCTCCACAGCAATATTGTATATCAAGCCACTGTAAAATCAGAGAACACTGAAGAAACATATATAGGTATCACTGAAAACCAATTTAAAACTAGATATGCAAATCATAAACAGTCATTTAACAAAGAAAGATACAAAAATCAAACAGAATTGAGTAAATATATTTGGAAACTCAAAGATAAAAAAATAGACTACAACATATATCTGGAAAATCTTAAAAAGAGCTGCATCATATATTAACATTTCAAAAAGAAGTAATTTATGCCTAACAGAAAAATATATGATGATTTTGATCCTATGCAAACCAAAATTAGCAACCCTAAACACTAGGATAGAAATGGTTAACAATTGCAGACACAAATGGGTTCCTGTCAGCAGCAGAAGAAAAAAAAAAACACATGAAAAACACTGACCGCACGTGATGGCAGACAGCGAACACGTATAAAAAAAACACTGACACACACCGACCCCCATACCCTGACGACTGCACCAGCAAGAAACAGCGCTGTAGGTTTTATCACTTACATTTTAATCAAAGTTTTAACAGATGCCGCTCCCAACCCGGTTGAGCACTTTTTAAAAATTATTGTTGGTTAGCAACACAATTATATATATATATATATATATATGTATATATATATATATATATATATATATATATATATATATATATATACACTAGCTTTACCTTCTTACCCGCGTTTATGTAGCTTGTACCTGCTCCTGCCCCATTCTCCCGCTCTTGTGTCTGTGCCTGATCAGCGCTGTGTCAGAACCATCACTGCCAGAGTCACAGTCTGGCTTCAGACCAGGCCGCAGCACCATCGATATGGTCTTCTCGGTGAGACAGGTCCAAGAAAAGTGTATTGAGCAGCGGATGGACCTCTACGCTGTCTTCATTGACTTAACAAAAGCCTTCGACATGGTGAACAGTGAGGCGCTGTGGGTCATACTCTCCAAGCTTGGCTGTCCGAAATTCACAAAAATCATCCGCCTATTCCACGACGACATGGGTTGGTCTTGTGCTTGTTGGGGGTGACAGCTCTGCTCCCTTTGAAATCTCGAACGGCGTCAAGCAGGGCTGTGTCCTCGCTCCGGTCTTGTTCAACCTGTTCTTCACATGCATGCTGAACCATGCCCTCGGAGATCTCGACAGAGGCATTTACATCAAGTACAGGCTGGACGGCTCTCTGTTTGACCCTTCGTCGGCTGAGCGCCAAGACCCGAACAGTCGAGAGACTTGTGACTGACGCACTGTTTGCCGACGACTGTGCTCTAATGGCACACACAGAAGCGGATCTCCAGTTCATTGTCAGCAAGTTTGCGGAAGCCTCTCGGCTTTTTGGCCTCACAATCAGCCTTGGAAAAACGGAAGTGCTCTACCAACCCTCCCCAGGCCTAACAGTACAACCTCCCCCCACCATCACCATCGGAGGCACCATTCTGAAAACTGTCGAGCACTTCAAGTACCTCGGGAGCGTCATTTCCAGTGATGGCTCTCTTGACCGAGAAATCTCTGCCAGGATCAGCAAAGCCAGCCAAGCTCTTGGCCGCCTACGTACTCGTGTGATGACCCACAAAAGCATCAAGCTCGACACAAAGATCAAGGTCTACAAAGCTGTTGTTCTCACTAGTCTCCTCTACGGCTGTGAGTCCTGGACGCTGTACCGGAAACACACGAAACAGCTTGAACGCTTCCACACGAGATCACTACGAGCGATTATGGGCATCAAGTGGCAAGACCGAGTGACCAACCTGGAAGTCCTGGACAGGGCCGGTCTGCTCAGCATCGAAGCCATGATAATGAAGGCCCAGCTTCGCTGGACTGGACATGTCATCCGTATGAGCCTCACAGACTGCCTCGGCAGTTGCTATACGGAGAACTGAGGCAGGGCCAGACCCAGAGGCCACCCCAGAAAGCGCTTCAAAGACTGTGTAAAGACAATCTGAAGCACAGCTACACGCCTGCAAAAGACTAGAGAGGTTTGTGCCCAAGACAGAGCAGAATGGCGAAGTCTAACCAGGAAGGCCCAGGAAGAATTTGAAGACAACTGCCGCAACCACATGACTACTGCAAGAGAAAAACGCAAGGCCTTGGTGTCCTCCCTTCCCACATTAGCCACATTCAATTGCCCCTACTGCCCACGGGTGTGCCTCGAGAATCAGTCTCTCCAGCCACACTCGTGCCCATGGGAGAAGGTCATCTGCACAGTGACATTATCGAAATCGATAGTCTACCACGATATATACACTAGCTTACCCGCGTTGATGTAGCTTGTACCTGCTCCTGCCCCATTCTCCCGCTCTTGTGTCTCTGTGCTCTTGGTGTCAGATAGAGACACAACACAGTCTGTAATTCTGTGGTGTTTATATATATATATATTATTTATATATGTGTGTGTGTGTGTGTGTGTGTATATATCAGAAAGAGAGAGAGAGACATAGCAGAGAGACAGATTGAGTGGTGTCTCTGCCTGTCATGACACTCTCCTGTCTCTTTCTGCTCCATTGATACGCCATTGTTAGTAATTATGTCATTGATTTTTTTTTTCCCAAGACTTCATTTGTGTGTGACAACGTCATTCAGCGTGAATCCATGGCTGCAAGGCGCTCCTGTGTTTCCTTTTCAGTCTCACTGTGTAAGCTTGCAGCCCGCCTTTGTCTTTATGCCCCGTTGTCCCGCTCCCGTCAGCCATCATCCCGCTCCCATTCTTTACCCCCTTCCTGCCCTACTGTCCCTTTGTGCACCGTGTGTGTGTGTGACAACTTCATTCAGCGTGAATCCCTGTTGGCGCAAGGGTAGAAATGTGTGTGTGAGAACGTCATTCAGCGTGAATCCCTGTTGGCGCAAGGGTAGAAATGTTTATTTATTTATTTATTTTAAACTACCCCCTTTTTTGAAAATTGGGCCCTGTCAAGACCTTTTTATCGGTTAAGTGAAGATGCATGCCAAATATGGTGAAGATCCATCCAGCGGTTTAGGCACGGCGGAGGAACAAACATACAGATAGACAGACAGACAGACAGAATTGCCTTTTATATTTGTCTACCTATATATATATATAATGCTGAACAATTAAGAGCTATGTATATAGTATATATATAAATATATATTATTTGTATCTTTGTTAATGTTCAGTTATCAAGGGTTCAGATGTAAAAGTTGTCATAAGTCCAAACTCTTTGGTGTCATGTAAACCTGTGCCCCTGTTCAGACATCAGATGCGAGTTATGCATCATTCTGAAACATATTAGAAAGGTCTGTTTTTTGTTTGTTTGTTTTTGTTGTTTTTTTTCCAAAGGCATTTAATACAGTTTGATTACTGTGCTATCTAACTGTGCGTAATGTTTGGAGTTTGAAGTATTGTTTTCCACTTTTGGTCCTTTGTCACACTTTGTTATAATGCAGTTGCAGAACAGTATTGTGTGTGTGGGAATAAGCATTTTGTCTTAGATGTTTGTGGTAAAAGTTGGAATTCTTATTAGTTATGCTGTATTCTGAGGCCATCTGATCATTGAGTCATGCGTCAGTGTTATAGGAGACAGAAAGAATGGAGGCCCCAAACTGCAGGAGTTGGATCTCAGTGACAGTGTCAATTCCGGATACTTATTACTAGTCAGGCAGCTGGTGACTGGCACAGGGCTGTCTTGAACCAGATATTTTACCTTGCAAAGTTTGTTACATGACTTACTAACAGGAAACAGTTGTAAATAACTGACAGTCAAAAATCTTTGAAAAGCACATGTCTTGGAAACATTTTGAATGGCAAGGGTCTTACATTCCTGTGTTCCAGCTCATCATTTATTTTCTTGTAGACATTAGTTGATTTCACCCATTTTCCCCTCACCTCTACATCCCCTTTCATTCATGTCTCCTCCTCCTCCTGCCAGTCATATGTTTTTCTGCTGATATGTTTTGTAATACATTTTAAGACTGCCAGGCTGCATAAAGGATCTTACGCTTCTTCCACAGATTGAACAAATTCTTTGCAAATTCACATTATGTGAATGTCCTGCCTGATCACACATTTGACTGAAACAGTATGGAGACAGTGGAGTCTGGATGATAGCAGGTTTGAGACATCTGACAGAACAAAGCTGACATGATATGTTCAGTGAATATTGTCAGCAAATTTGTCCTACGATTATAACTATAAGCAGCGTGTAGTATTGAAGTACCCTTACATTCAACTTTGATGACTGCAGACAAGGCAACCAGTCCGGCGCTGTACGATGACGACTGGGATGCCATTGCTGCCTTCTGTGACCAGGTCAACAAACAGTTGGAAGGGCCGCAGTTTGCTGTGCAGCTGCTGGCTCACAAAATGCAGTCACCCACGGAGAGGGAAGCTTTAAGTGCCTTAAGTGTGAGTTGGCATGAACGTGCAGGTGAAGCTTTGATGTGATGATTGTAATTGAACGGTTGCAGTGTTTAAAAAGACTCACTTGGATGCTTCTGTATGCTGGGATAGAAATAGTATTAAAAGGACTGTCAAAGAGTGGGATGCTTCTGTATACTGGGAATAGAAACAGTATCAAAAAGACTCAAGAGTGGGATGCTTCTACATCTGTATGCTGGGAATAGAAACAGTATTAAAAAGACTCTTAAGAGTAGGATGCTTCTGTATGTTGGGAACAGATACAGAATTAAAAAGACTCGCAAGAGTGGGATGCTTCGGTATCCTGGCTTTGTTTCTAGGTTAATAAGGAATTACTGATATGAGCAGGGATCTTAGAAGATGGTGTCCTGTGTGTGTCTTCGTTTAAAAAATGCACCACTTGAGCAGCCAGTCAGTTCGGACTCCTGGCAGCTGGGATTGCTGTTAGATGAATTTTTTGTGGTTGTATCTATATAGGGAAGCTGGAGCAAGCAAGATAAGACTAGTGCTGCAGAGAGGCATGGAAGATGAGAGAGTGACATGTAAGAAAAGAACACATATGAATGTTGGTGGTTTTTACTATTCAACATATATATTGACTGTGATACTTAGAATTATGTTTTTAAATGTGTGTGTGTGTGTGTGTGTGTGTGTGTGTGTGTGTGTGTGTACACTGAAAAGATGATGATTGACAAAAAATGAATGACAGACTTGAACAGTCATAATGTTATCTTCTTGAAACTGTTTACCACTAGAGTTCTGTAGGTTATACGGAGCATTGCTATGGTTGAAGCGGCAGTGATTTTAGAAAGAAGAGAGAAAATTGTTTTTGTAACCATATTTTTTTTTTATGTCAACAATTGAGAGTGTGTTTTTGTGTCAGTGTATATTGTATCATATTCTTGTTTATTTTCCAATATTTAATAGAGTTATTTTCATTTTTGTTTATTGCAGACACTGGAATCATGTGTGAAGCACTGCGGTGTGAGCTTTCACAAGGAGATTGGAAAGTTCCGATTTTTGAATGAAATCATAAAAAGTGCTTTCTCCAAAGGTAAAGAAGGATGTCACATTGTAGCAGGCTTTTTTTGGTTTAACAGTAGCTTCATGGTTGTTGTTTGTGTGGATGTCATTTTAAAGAGTGAAAGTAAAGCTCTTATTTGTTTTTTTTTTAAAAAAAAAAAAAGAAGAAGAAGAAGAAGAAAAGAAAAAATACAAGATGAACGAAATGTGGATCAAGACAGGCTTCACCTCTACATCCCCTAAACACCCCAGCTTACTGCAGAGCTGTTGCTTCATGAAGACCTGATATTGAGTGCAGTGTGTGGACAGCTGAGACTATGACAGGACAAATCTGGATGTGATTGTTTATGAGATAGTCATGATAGGTATCATGGGAGTTATGCCACAATGCCACTGGAGAGCATGTAATTTAGTAACAGCAAAGAAAGTGAACAAAATCAGTCAGATGTTTAAAAAAGTACAAACAATAAAAGGGAAAATAAACAGCCACTCTGAACTGTAGAATTTGTTTTAAAATTTACATCTCCCTGAAATCCGATAATTGCAAGATTCTTCTGGCTTAGGTTCTGGCCATGTTGGCATCAGAGACAACAAGGTGGTCAGTCATCTTGCCAAGACTGCCACAAAGAAAAAAATTGTTGTATATTTCTTGGTGGTCTATTCCTCAGAAGCTCAAAATTCGTTGTGACATTAAAGATCTAAGTTAAAAAGAAAGGAAAATGCAAATGGATAATACACTTTGTTCAAGCAGTCCAAACTGTTAAAGAGTATCTACCATCTGCCAGTGGTGGCTGCAAAGAAGAAAGGCTCATTGAGATATGCCTCATATTCAAAAGAAACATTTTTTAAACTGAACAGTACTCGATAACCTCAAATGTGGGGTTGTATTCTGAGGTGTGTCTTTTTATGTGGCTTTATTGATAATTAGATTGGTAGAAAAAGAAACTGGGCAATCTCAAAATGTCCAATTTTTCTTTTTCTTTCTTTTTTTATCTAAGCACTCAACACATTTTAAGATCCCATCATTTGCAGTTCTTAGGAAGCAGAACCACAGAGCGTGTGAAGAAAACGATGCATAGAGTTGCTGTACAGCTGGCACAAGGGTCTGCCCCATGAGACCAAGATAGCAGAGGCTTACAAGATGTTGAAGGACCAACACATCATCTTGGAGGACCCCACGTACATGGACAAGGTAGGATGGATTTGTTTGGATGGTATGTGAATTCACTGTCTTTTTTCTTTTTAATTTTGCAATAGAATGAGTCCAGCCATTCCTTTTGCATAGTTTATCTTTGTTCAAGCATCGATGGTTTAGGAGCTCTGTGGAATTGATTTTGATCTCAAGGGATATTTGCACTTAACATGGTGTCAACACAAAAAATTTGCTTTAACTTTAGATAGGCTAAACGTTCTTGTACAGCTTGTGAAGTGGATGATTCTACCACAGCATTGTGAAACTCTTCACAGTTGGGAGTGGATGGGATGTTTGTATCATTGTATTGCGAAACTCACGCTGCTCTCCCAGGGAAGAGCGCATGGCCAAAGTGTAGTGATGTTCATTTTGATTTTGTTTTTTTAATGTTTTCTTTTTGTTTCTCAACCTGAGTGTTTTTGTTTGCATATCAGATGGATTTTTCTTCATGAGTGCCAGTATAAATTCTGTTGGTTTTTTTGTATGTTAAGTGCATGCCACACGCAAGATTTTATTTGTCACTGCATCATTGATAAATTCTGAGCATAGTTGTAAGTTCTCTGCTGCTTTGAACTTGGTGGTACAGAAACGTGTCATTGCATTTATTAACCGGAGTAGTTTTAGCATTCATTGCTGAATTTCCTTGAAGGATGTTGAGTTGTATATCATTTGTGTTTATGTAAGATGAAGCAGTGTTTTTTTTAGTGTTTGTGTACTTTTCTTTTGTGATATTGGAAATTTATTGTGAGCTGAAATTTATGAATATGCCAGTTTGTTTGTTTGTTTCCCCCCAAATCTGGCCTGTGACTTAACCCTTGATTCCTGCCCCTTCTATCAGTGCATGCCAGTAATGCAAAAAGTCACATGTTGAATGTGTGAGGGATCGAGTGATACCTGTGACAGATCAGCTATAAATGCCTTAAAGTGACTTAGTGAGTGACTCCTGTATCAAATCGGCTATAAATGCCTTTAAGTGAGTGAATCCTGTGACAAATCAGCTATAATGCCTTTAAGTGAGTGACTCTTGTGACAAATCGGCTATAAATGCCTTTAATTGAGTGACCCCTGTGACAAATCGGCTATAAATGCCTTTAAGTGAGAGACACCTGGATTCCAGACCAAATCAGCTATAAAATGCCTTTAAGTGAGTGACTCCTGTGACAAATCGGCTGTACATGCCTTTAAGTGAGTGACTCCTGGATTCCTGAAGAAATCACCTGTAAACACCTTTAAGTGAGTGACTCCTGTGACAAATCAGCTATAATTGCCTTAGAGTGAGTGACTCCTGTGACAAATCAGCTATAATTGCCTTGGAGAGAGGGAATCCTGTGATTTGTCAGCTTGAAGTGCTTGTGAGTGACCCCTGTGACTCACAACTCTAAATGCCATGAGTAGGCGACTCCTATGATTCATCATCTCCTAAGAGTAGGCGGGTCAGTAACTTCTGTGACTTACCACCTCTAAATGCTTATGAGTCACTCCTGTGATTTATCAGCCTTTAAGTGCCAGTGAGTGACCTATGATTTGTTATCTGTAAGTGCCTGTGAGTGACTTTCGTGACTTACCAGTAGTAAGTATCAGTGAGTGAGAAACCTGTGACTTAAACACACTCACATGAAAGATAAACCCAGCTTGGAATAGAGAGTGGACTATGGAGAAAGACTGCTTAAGGAGAAACTGTCAAAGATATGATGATTGACACAATCATCATGCCATAACAGTGGATTTATTTACTGGTAAGAGTGCCATGATAACTGAACAGTAGGTTTTCTCCACTGCTCCATCTCTTTGTCATGTGCTGTAGAATAGAGGTCCTAAAACTAGTCCAGTCCTTCATATTTTGTCAGAGATTTCTTACATCTGCCTTTATGCACATGGACACTCCTGTTCATGTAGTTTACTTCAGGAATCATACTATGTAGGTTGCTGCTAGTAAACATGAATCATATCACTCACTACCTTGAAATTATACAAGTTACTCAACATTTTAGCTAATTGAATGTTTGTCATTTATGACAAAGTGATCCAATTAGATAAATACATTCGGGTTATAGGCAGGAATTTATGAAATTCTTCTTGCTTGCCATTTCAGATGCCTTTTTAGTAGATTTTGTTTTTTCCCTGGAAGATTTTGATTGCCATTGATACATTTATTATGATTTTTGATTTCTCACTTTTTTTTAAAGGTATGTATTCTTCTATGTATTTCAGACATTTGAACCCTTTCCTGTACCCAAACCCCGGAGAGCAGACTTTGAAGATGAAGAAAAAGCCAAGGTAAGCCATAGCTATATTGTCTTCAACCATAACAAATCTCTACATACAGAAAACTCTCCATTATCATGAATAGAAAAATTGTCTGAGATTCTATGACCTTCATAGATCAAGCCATGTTTCCTCAAAGATCTGAATCAGGAACAAAAAATTGATTACCTACAGTTATGGAAATGTTCACTGTTTCAGCTATACTGATGACAGTTTCCATCATGAGAAGGTCTTTTTTTCTTATTTCTTTTTTGTGCGTCTGAGAGCTTGAGTTATTATCTGTACGTTCAGACATGCACACACACACACACTTATGCACGCACACATATGAACACACATGCACACACGCATGCACACAAACATTTTAAAATCCACATGTATGACTTTTTTTCATGTAAATATTCAACAGGATGGATCTTTTTTTTTTTGTAATGCGTTTTTTTCCCCTATTTCTTCAGGATCTTGAACGTTTACTGAAGAGTAAAAGCCCCAAGGATCTGAAAGCTGCAAACAAGCTTATTAAAGAGCTTGTGAAAGAAGTGAGTTGCTTTAATGGATCACACTTATTTCACCAGCTCTGTTCTAAATAATGATGTGATCATTTTAATAATGATGATGATGATAATAAATGAGTGCTTGTATAGGCTGTTCCTCCAGCAGTAAATTAACGTCTTTACCTTTTACATAAACTAGTACAGGAGAAAAACATCTTTATTATGTTGTTAGCTGTCTAGAAGGCTGTGCTTGTTTCAAGAGAGATCTGCCAGGCTATTTACTTCAGTAGCATATTGCCAGCTGAAACAAATTTATGTTGGAAAATTCTCGCAGGAAGTTCAAAACATGTTGAAACCCAGATTATATTGTTTTTGTTTGTTTGGTTTTTACTAGACGTATTACCCTTGAATACTTTTTGTGCATAATATTCAAGTTTAGTTTTCTGTATCCAGTTTGTACATGATGTGGCTAAAAGATATGGTTTGGGGAGGCCAATAGCCAAATGATTAGAACAGTAGCCATCAGAACTGATGGTTATGGGTTTGAATCACTCATGAGGTCAGTTTTTTGCAGTTTGGAAACTTCTCTGTCCACCCTGCAAAGATGGATACCTGATAAGGGTCAAGGAAGATTTTTGAAGGTGGCAGAAGGAGAAGGATGGCCTATGAACAATCATCAATCAGGTTATAGAATTTTGACTTTTTGACATGATATGGAAACCTGATTAGACAAAATGATGGACTCAGAGAGGGTCTTGAGCATTTCTGATTCTTTGATGCTTTAAAAAATAAAAACTGTGCGTAATGTGTGTGTGTGTGTGTTGTTAGGATGTGCATAGGTCAGAAAAGCGTCGACGAAGAGAGAGAGAACTGAAAACCATCAGCACCCAAGGAAAGCTGCTGGCAGAGATGGTGAAACAGTACCAGCGAACCCCAGATGGAATAATATTTAATACAATGAAGGTGAGCTGTTCTGCAAATCACTGAAAACAAGCTTCCTAATATACATTTGTTGCATGGTACAGTAGCTAACATGTATAAGTCATCGGTGCAATCTGTTTGATTGTTATTGTATGTTATTTTTGTCTTGACATACTCCATGGAGGGAAACCACCTGTCTGGAAACTGGAATTCGACCTCACTATTTGTCCAGAGATCCTGAAATAACGAAATGCCCTGGTGGTTTTTTTTTTTCTTAACCTCTTGGTCAAATTGCATCTGATTATTCTGTCTAACTCCAATCCAGGTTTTTCTTTTCCAAACTGATCATTCCTTCATCATTTTGCTGAGAGAATGTGCAAATGCTGCTTTGGCCAGTAGTCACGATACCGTTTGTTGAGCCGAATGAAGATACGTCTGCAATGGATGCCAGTGTTAAGAAAAAGTTTAATTTTCACATGCCATCATCACACAGCAAAGGCTTCTTCTGTGTAGTAACTGTCTGCTCTTACATAAAGTAAGGTGAAATAGGTTCTCTGACGCAAAGTACTTTCAAACCTGATTCATCAGCATACTTTGGCATAGACTTGTGCTCTCTTGCTGATAGATTTGATGTTTCTGTACATGTTGTCAAAAATTAAACACAACCTGATGTTATTTCGCACATAGAAGTTAACAAGAGTTACCGCTCTTTAGCCAGATTTCCTCAAAAGTTCATTGTATTCGTCCTATTTTTTGCCAGTCATGGGAGTAACAAAAACAAATGGGGGTGAAACTTAATGGGCAAACAGGTCTGTAGTTACATGCTCACAAAAAAAAAAAAAGTTGCAGTATCATCCTAACTAATTACAGATACAAGTACATTCATTGCGTTTTTATCATGTCAGTTAATGCGAGCTGAAAGGCCACTTTAAATGGGCAATTTGTGTTCGTGGTTCTTTATCGTGTGACAAAGCAACAGTTGGCAAATTTAGTAGGCAAATGAACAAATATTGTTCAGTCTTTATTTTTTAAGACATTCTGTTTATATGACAGATTTCATCTCGACTTACCTGTTTCAGAAAAAATAAACAAAAGTCTATAATTTCTTAAGACTATATTTTTTCTTCAACTAGAAGTTGTGCCCAGAATTTGATAAATTTCTTTTTCCTTTACATGTATTGAATTTTTTTTGGATGCTTCAAGAACTACACATGGTGGGGTTTAAAGTTTGAATCTAAGTATCATTTTGTAACTTCACAGTTTAAATCTATGAGCCAAGTCACAAACCTGTTGCGCCAGTAACCTCCACTGCAGCCATATGCTACACCCACCTCTTCCCCATGAGACATAGGTTGCAGGCTGAACTTCCTGCAGGAATAAACAAGACCATACAAGTATTCCGTTGAAGAGAAAAAAGTTAAGTTTCAAAACGGAGTGACTGAGGGTGGAAAATTGAAGCAAAATTTAGAAAGAGAGGGGGTTAGGTACCACCGAGAACATAGACAAACAGAATACAGGAGAAGAGAGAATTTCTTGTGTTTTATAGACAGAGTAGTAGTTCTAACACCAGATGCCCAAAGTCTGGTCACCACAAACTATTTCCAGAGTTCAAACTGCAAGCTGTCTTCATAAGTTTTAGAAGTGGAAAATACAAAGTAGTCACAAAAATATTTCTGCCTCTGGTTTCTTGAAATGAGTGACTCCACTGCATAAAGGTCAGTAACAGTAATGTCAGTTTTAATGGTGTCCTTGTGGATTGCACTGTAAAAAAGGAGTAAGGTGTCTTCAGATGTCCAGAGTTTACCTACTAAAGGTGTAGAAACCCATCAGCTTCAGGGAGCTTTGCCCCCCTGACCCTGACCTCCGACAAGGGGTTGTGCCCCTTGACCCTGCCAGGGGGCCTAAGGCGGTCCCCTAGATCCACAGCCTTCTTGCTTTTGATTTTTTCCTGGTTTCACCCACTTACCTCCCCCATCCACTCACATGTGCATATACACTGGCACATACACAGACTTACACTCACACAAACATTTATACACATACGTACACACACACACACACACACACACACACACACACATGCACACACACACACACACACACACACACACACACACACACACACACACACACACAATTGATATGGAATAGAAAGGTCGCTCAAAACACAGGAATGTATGTGGATATCCTCGTAGAAACTGAAGGAGGATTGTCAACAAGAAGACAAATATGCATATATGTTATATTACAGTAATTAAACATTCGGTTATTGTTGAATATTTATGAGCTCATTACATATAACACAGCTTGAGACCCTTCTCTACAATAAAATATTACACCACTATTTGACAGTGAATTGTAGACATCTCTTTGCTTAGGAGCCACAGAGTGTCTAAGTTGCAACACTGTGTGACCTTGTTTTAAAGATATATCCCAAGTTTTACCTCTGTGTGTGTGTGTGTGTGTGTGTGTGTGTGTGTGTGTAAAGTGATGGATCATATTCCTAATCAGCTGTGTTCAGAGCAAGAATGAGGCCATTGTGGATGTTGCATAAAAGATGCGTTGGTGAAAAAGTGATTGAAAGAGAATCTTGCAAGGAAAGCAACAGGTAGAAAAGTAAATAACTGTTCACCATCAGCAGTATATCAGAGTTCATCTTTTACTGCATAAATCTTAAATTCCAACAAAGACAAAAGATCGGTATAGCTCAAAAGAAGGTACTAAAGAACCTTTTTTGTTTTGTTTTGTTTTAACTCGCAGTTGGATTGAGAGAATTTACAGTCTGTGCAGCTGTAAACAAGAACTCATTAAGGAAAAAAAGAAATGATAGATTATTCTTGTTGCATTACTTTGAGAAGAAGTGTTGACAGTTTTATAGAAAAGTTGTTGGAATGAATGTTGCCTCTGAAGCTGGTGTTGGTTTTTAAAAAAAGTAAATGAACTATGACATGTTTTATCACATCCAGAGTAAGTCATCTCGGGGTGATATTCCTCTGTAAGTGGCATTGTTTCAGGCTTGGTCTGAGGTGTGTGTGTTTATTGTCAGTGTGCATGTGTGTGTTCATTTGCGTGCGTCTGTGTGTGTCTGAAGGTATGTATGTGTCTCTGTGTCTGTTGGTATTGTGTGTGTGTGTGTGTGTGTGTATGTTTGTGTGTATTCCTGAGCGTGGTGTTTATGTGATTTGCAGTGTTTACTTTTTTCTTTCTTGCTGTCATTTTTTGTTGTGAATATGAGTATATGAGCGTCATTATGTGAACTAACAATAAAAGGTTCCTGAAGTGACCATTGATTAGGTTTTTGTATGTATGTTTATGTCAGTTTGTATGGTTAGCATGAAGTTCTATGTATGTGGGATATGATTTGATTTTGACAATTAGTAATTGATGCATTTTATTTATAAGTGTTTTTATGTTTTTTACAGGAAATATATGAAACCTTAGAAAAGCAACGTCCAGAATTATTCAAACTTGCTGGTGACACAGAGAAACATGAAACAGATGCGATGAGTATGTGTTTGGTGTTTTCAATTGATCGGTTGATTTTGTGTGTGTATGTGGGTTTTTTTTTTTTTTGTGTTCTGTAGTCTGCCTCGTGTTTGTATAGAATCCAGGCTTCAGTGAAAAGTTTTAACTTTTCATTTTCATCCCGTCATATAATTGACTTATTTTATACCAAAATTGTATAGGAAGAGTAACAAAGCGGTCAGAATTTTTTTGTGAAGCACATATCACACTAGTGAGTCTCTACCCGGATGCAAGAACAAGATTGCACTAGCTCTTTTGCTTCCTTTGAAAATATTTTTTGTGACATGAGGTGAGTTTTGCAGAAAACATATCTCACTTGTCACTGTGGCAGTTAACTGTATACTTTATGTTTGTTTATTCAGTACACAGTAAGGTGGTCTGATGCCATTTCTTCATTGAAGAGTACTGAATTGCAAATAGAATCATATTTGACACAGGATCTGAAAGCAAGAATAAATTCTCAATTTTTGCTGCAGCTGTACACTGACACACAAAATATAAATCCACAAAGGAAGATGAATTTAACCATGAAGAATACATCTTTTAGGCCTAGTCACAAATTTCACTTTTCAGACACAAGCAAAAGCAGTATCCATTCACAGCAAAGGTGAAGGTCATGTGCCCAACAACCCACCACCTCCAAAGAACATTTTTTGTTTTGTGTTAATTATTTTCTTCAAACACAGCGCTGCAGCAAAAATTGAGAATTTATTTGTCAAATTCGTCAGCAAGTTCATGGGGACTGTCGGTGGAGGGTGTAAATGCTAGTGCCCTGTATTGGGGATGTGCGCTCAAGCTGTTGTACTAATGAAATATAGTCGATGGGGGGCTTAATAGGTGGTGTTTGGCGTACTGGTTGATAGGGGGCTTAATGGGTGGTGGTTTGGCATACTGTTTAATAGGGGGCTTAACATGTGATGTTTGGCGTACTGGTTGATAGGGGGTTTAATAGGTGGTGTTTGGCGTACTGGTTGATAGGAGGCTTAATAGGTAGTGTTTGGCAAACTGTTTGATAGGGGCTTGATAGGCGGTGCTTGGCTTGCTGGTTGATAGGGAGTTGATAGGTGGTGTTGGCATACTGGTTGATAGGAGGCTTAATAGGTGGTGTTTGGCGTACTGGTGATAAAGGGCTTAATAGGTGGTGTTTGGCATACTGGTTGATAGGGGGTTAATAGGTGGTGTTAGGCGTACTGGTTGATTGGGGGCTTTATAGGTGGTGTTTGGAGTACTGGTTGATAGGGGGCTTAATATGTGGTGTTTGATTGATGTACTGGTTAATAGGGAGCTTAATATGTGGTGTTTGGTGTACACTGGATTAGAACACCACTGAACACACTTTACAGCAGTGCTGTGTCTTCTCTGGTGATTTGTCTGTTATTGATAAGTTCTTTGTGGACAGCTGGCTCTGAGGCTGGCTGCAACAGGACATGTCCATGTGTGGCTGTGTAGGGGAACTCCCAGTCAGTGGCATGGAATGTTGCCATGAATAGGACCCGTATGATGAGACAGGAAGCGGAAAAAAAAAAAAATCGATGTAGACTGCTCTTTTAGATTCAGGAATGGACTTGCTTTGTGATTTTACTCATGGATTTTAACGTGTGCCTTCTTTTGCTTTCAAATTTCTTACAGCCTTGATAGGGTTTCCCTGGCCAGCATGGCTCGGTGGTCAATTTTTAGGGTCATTGTTGGAATTTTCTTTTAAAATCTCTCGTGTGTTTTTATTGTTATTATGCTGGTATCTGTCTTCTTGATCATCTGCAGTTCATCGCTGTGTTGCAGATGATATCCTGAAAGCGAATGATGAAGTGACTAAAGCCATGTTACTGTACATGAAAACAGTAGAAGGCATGAAGGGAAGGGAAGGCAGTGCAGGGGAGAACGGAATGGCTGAGAGTCCTGTTAAAGGTAAAGCTACGTGCATGACGTGGTGACAGCCTGGACAAATGAATAGCTTATTACCTACTGGTTGATGCTGTGGTTCTTTTGTCTGTTACTATTGGGTCTTTTTTTGTGTGTTGTTTGTAATATATAGATTTTTAGTTTGAACTTTGTTTTATTAGCTTTCTTTGGAATATGAGTAATTTACAATCATGTGCATGCTTACACACACACACATACACGAATACATGCATACACACACACACACACACACACACACACAGAGTAATGTATGTGCATGTTTATTTATAGATCAACAATATTAAAATCAAAACTAAAATGTTTCTTAGTGTTTGTTGTTAATGAAGCAGGTACTCATCATACGTTTATAGCATGTATAGCATATTGTAAGCTGACCATCGATCCTAAGATAGCAGTTGTGCTGTCATCATTGGGGATCCCAGATATGGTAGACAGTCCAGTTGTGGGGTACAGGTACACATCCAAGGACATTCAGGATGCTGGAAGAATGCTAAAGGGGTGTGGACATTGGTGTCTTGCGCATTTTCATGTACGTGTGACCCACTTTCTAACACTGTCTTTGAATAAAGTGAGGGTGTTGGTCAAGGTTCAGTTGTTGATTTGGTCTTCTGAGAAGACTTCGAGTTTCTGGTTGGAGAATGCTGTCATACTGCAAGCTATTTTAGATACAGCTTCTGTATTGCTGCTTTGTGCATCCCGTCTGTCTGTGGCCTAATGAGTGTCCAGCACAGGATTTCTAATGACGTGCGGGAGTTGTCCACATGATTCATATGCCCTGTCCATCTCTGTTGAACCCTCAAAATGATGGTCTGAATGCTGACAGATGGCCTGTTTTATCTCTGTTGGACCCTCAGGATGATGGTCTGAATGCTGACAGATGGCCTGTTTTATCGCTTTTGGGCCTTCAGGATGATGGTCTGAATGCTGACAGATGGCCTGTTTTATCTCTGTTGGACCTTCAGGATGGTGGTCTGAATGCTGACAGATGGCTTGTTTTATCGCTTTTGGACCTTCAGGATGATGGTCTGAATGCTGACATGTGGCCTGTTTTATCTCTGTTGGACCTTCAGGATGGTGGTCTGAATGCTGACATGTGGCCTGTTTTATCTCTGTTGGACCTTCAGGATGGTGGTCTGAATGGTGACAGATGCCTGTTTAATCGCTGCTGGACCTTCAGGATGATGGTTCGAATGCCGACACACAACTTGTCCATTTGAACATATTTTGCCTCTTGTTCTGTGTGTAGGTGAAGTATATGCTTTGTTGTTTGAACATGACTTTTCAGTGTTTTGCTTTTGGTTCTGTGTGTATGTTACATATAATCTACATCAGCTTACTTGTTAGAACATGACTTTAAGTTTGTTTTTCCTCTTGACCTGTGCTGACAGATATGACTTTAAGTGTTTTTCCTCTTGTCTTGTACTGACAGACATGACTTTTAGGTGTTTTTCCTCTCTTGTCCTGTACTGACAGACATGACTTTTAAGTGTTTTTCCTCTTGTCTTGTACTGACGAACATGACTTTTAAGTGTTTTTCCTGTTGTCTTGTACTGACAGACATGACTTTTAAGTGTTTTTCTTCATGTCCTGCACTGACAAACATGACTTTTAAGTGTGATTTTCCTCTTGTCCTGTACTGACAAACATGACTTTTAAGTGTGTTTTTCTTCATGTCCTGCACTGACAAACATGACTTTTAAGTGTGTTTTTCCTCTTGTCCTGTACTGACAAACATGACTTTTAAGTGTGATTTTTCCTCATGTCCTGTACTGACAAATATGACTTTTAAAATGTGTGTTTTTCCTCTTGTTCTGTACTGATAATCATGACTTTTTTAAGTGTGATTTTCCTCATGTTGTGTACTGACAGACAGCTCTTTGCTGGATCTTGGAGTCAGTTCCCAAGAGCACCATGCGCAGTCATCAGCTGAGCCAGCCTCAGGAGCTTCAGCAATGCTTCAAGCAGATTTCCACAATTTGGGTATGGTACTGTTGACAATGATGCAGTTCAGCATCAGCTGAATGCAAATGGCCAGCTCAGTTCAGTGCATCGTTTTTAGTAGCATGTATAGTTCTAATTACACAGCTAGATAGAATTGCTTAAACTGATGGACTTACAGTGCATTCCAGTGTAAAGTTCAGTAGTTCTCAAAGTAAGAAAAGAAAATGTGGTTTTAGTGTTTCATTTCCTGCTCTACTGGGGGATGCTTTGGTGTCTTTGTATAAATGGTACCTGCTGCCAATAGAAATTCCTGTGCTAGAAATTTTGTGATATCATGATGACTTTGGCATTTAGTAAATGATGATGGTGAGTTTTGATGACTTTGAGCTTGGATTTGAACTTTCAGTTTTTCATTTGTATTACTTACAATTTATTTGTATGAGTTGCATTGGTCGCATTTTATTTTGCCACCTGTCCAGTTCTTATGCAGTATTAATACATTTGTAGGTTAGTGGAGAACAGTTTGGAAAAAGAGTTGGAGCAAGTAATGCTTCATCTTGCAAAAAGAGTGCTGTTATTTGTCTTCCCTCTGTTTCCTGTGTTTTCTTGATGACAGTATCATGTTTTCTGTTCTAGTAACTGTGATTCAGAGTCTGCCGATCCCTGTAATCAGTCACATTCATTTGGTTTCAGGTCTTGGGGATTCCCCTCCAGCTGCCTCCCCTTACTCTGATCTTGGTTCTCTCTTTACTGCAAATCAGGTAAAGCTTTTGGAACTCCGTCACTTTCACAAACATAATTAGTAGTTTTAAGATTGAAAAAAAAGAAAAGATCATGCCTGCAGATCCTGTAAAACATTTTTTTTACATTTTGGGGTCAAAGCAGATTTCTATCTTATTTGTAATTTAAAAAAATGTTAATGTTAAGTTTCACTAATTGTCAAAATCCAGCAGACATTGTGACATTATTGTACTGGCGTGTCTTCTTCCTTTATGTAGGTTTGCACATGTTGTCAGACATCCAGTGAACACACTGTTACATTACACTATCAACATGTGTTCTTCCTGTATGTCAGTCACCACATGTTGTCAGACATCAGTGAACACTTACATTAACTATCAACATGTGTTCTTCCTTTATGTCAGTCACCACATGTCAGACATCCAGTGAACACACAGTTACATTACACTATCAACATGTGTTCTTCCTTTATGTCAGTCACCACATGTCAGACATTTGGTGAACACTGTTACACTATCAAACATGTTTCTTTCATGTCGTCATCAAATGTCAAACATGCGGTGAATATGTTGTCACATTTCTTCACCAACATGTCTTTTTTCCTTCATGTCTGTCATCACATGTTATTAAAAATCAAGTGAAGGCACTGTTCTATTTCTCCATTTGCAAGTTTTCTTCCTTTGTGTCTGTCATTACATTTCCTTAAAAAAAACATCCTGTGAACACACTCACCAGTATGTCATCTTCTTTCAAGTCAATTATTGCATGTGTTACTAAAATATCCAGTGAATATACTGTCACATTTATCACCAATATGTTGTCTTCTTTCATTACAGCAGCAGCAACAGCAACAGCAGCAGCAGCAGCAACAACAGCAGCAGCAGACAGGGCGGATGAGCCTCGTTCAGGCAGCAATGGGAGCCCCAGGGGCAGCAGGGTTCCAGGCCCAGAATAAACCCATGGAGGCTGGAGCTCCCCCTGTCTTTGGGCAGAGCAATGCCGGTGTCCTGCCATCTGCCACCAACCCTGCCCAGCCTCAGTACTTTGCTGCAGCTCAGCAGATAAATGCCTCCTTGGTAGAGCCCTCCGTGTTCTCAGGTAGATAGAAATGCTGGAGATTCTGAGTGGCATGTGGTTGTTGAAATACTGTTACGATGCAAGCTGCTGTTCATCTCTTTTTGCTTTTCTTAATCCAGATCCCTCTTATCGTCTGGTATCCTGTTTTTTGCTCTCTTGGTCTTTTTTTTTCTGTTTTTTTTCTTTCATGCTCTTGTGTTTCCTTCTCTTCCTAATCACCTATCCTCATTTGTCTTTTATTCTTCATTTATCTTTCTCTTCATACATATCATCATACATATCATGTCTTTTTCTCTGCTTGTTTTTGCACCGAAAAGGCCAGATATGGGCCTTGACTAGAATGTGTTTTGTTCTTTCATTGCAAGCAGCATTTCTACAGTATATGAGACATGGTGAAAGAGTTCCATAATGTTATTGAGTCTTTGTTCTTTTTTTGTGCTACATTGTTGCCAACTAAAGAATTTGCATTCCTTTTCCTAGTACTATATTTTTGCTAGCAAAAGTCTACAGTTAAGCTTTTTGTTATCCAAGTTGAGTTTATAATATCACAGTTACAACTCGTTGCCACAATAATCAATTTGAAACACTTCCGCTGGTTATATTTAGGTCCAAGACTGAAAAGTGAAAAACGAAGGCTTCATCTTTCACAAAGAGAAGAAAGTGTCTAATGTACCAGCCGCCTTGGTACAGTGGTTAGCATTGATGATGATAATGAATACTTATATAGCGCCTATTCTCGGCTAGACGCCAAGCTCTAAGCGCTTTACAATCAACACTCGTTTGCACAACGGGCTGCCTACCTGGGTAGTGCTGACTGAAGAGCTGCCAGCTGGCGCTTCATTCAGTCGTTTTCCCGTGTCATCCAGTCAGTATCGTTCAATATCGATCACTCATTTTCCTTATTTCCTTCATTCTTTCCATTTCTCACTCAGGGTGCATGCTATGTGTAACGTGTCATCCATACCAGCGGCCAAACTGGCCTACTCTTCCGAATGTTGGTGATGGGATTTTACGTGTGTGCAAGATGTTATGCGTGCGTTCACACACGGAACCTCGGTTTATAGTCTCATTCGAAGGACTGAATGGGAAATGGAGTCAGAACCAATCTTAACTCCGAGGGAAAAATCCCCCTGTACCGAAACGCCCCGGCGGAGGTTCGAACCCACAACCCCAGGATCACCAAGATTGCAAGTCAGGCGCTCTACCAACTGAGCTATTCCGGCTCCCTATTCTTGCAGATTGTGGGCTGGGAGGTTGTAGGTTCAACTGCTGTCAGAGCCATTTACTTGTGGGATTTGGTGGCCCTGACTGCTTCCTATCCAGAGTTGAGTTTGTTGTGGGCCCACATGGGAAGGTGCAGTGCACCTCATTGAATGTTGCTTAAATTTTCTAACTGACTCTGCTGCAGGTGTCTGTCTTTCTCCGGCCTGGTTGACACAGGGATTTTTTTTTTTTTTTTTTTTTTTTTTTTTTTTTTGTGGTATCAATGCATCGTTTTTTTGTTTTTTTTTTTTTTTTTCTTCTTAAAAAAAAAAAAAATTAAATACATATTTTATTACAAAACATAAGAACAACTTACAAGTAAGGTATACAAAACGCATACTTATCGCAGTAAGACAATAACAACTACAGCAAAATATACATCATCGTCATCATCATCATTATCATCATCTTCATCATCGACATCTTCAACATCATCACCTTGCTGCCACTGTGAATATAAATACCATCAATAGAACTACTACTACCCCTACAACTACTACTATTATTATTTCTACTACTATCAAAGTGATAAGGGCCATTCATAAACACTGCATGCATTTTTTTTTAAAAGATCTTATCATAGACCTATATGAACACACTAATAACCACAAAAGGTAAACACAAAAAGAATAATAGTTAAATAAATGAAAACAAAATGACTGAACCGAGCAAATAAATTAATCAAACGGTGAAAACAAAGCAACTGACAGTTGTCATGTTATTTGGAAACCTTGCCAGAAAAAAGCATTAATTCAATAAAAAAGAATATGGGAGCCACTGTGTAACGAACTTTATGAGGGACATTTGAAGACATGCAGCATACTTTTCTGTTTCATATCTTGCTTTCAAATACACGATGAAAACTTGAAATAATGGCAAATCTTTTTCAAATTTACATTTGTAGATATAGAATTTGGCATGTAACAGGATTAAGTCAAATGTTTTATCTGATCTAAAATCATTGTCACAGCCAAACAGGATAATATTTTCATTCAACAGTAGATTCATAGTTTTTCGCATTTTCTATTCATTTCATTTTGAAATTCTTGCCAAAACGTTTGAACATGAGGGCAGTACCAAAATAAATGTTGAATATTTTCTGTTTCTCTCTTACAAAAAGAACATTTTTCTGAATTTTCAATGCCCATGTTTTTCAAAACAGTATTGGTTGCTAGTATCCTACTATTAATTCTAACCTGAAACCATCTTAATATCTTTTATCTGTTGGGATTTTCTGAAAAGTTTTAGCCCAGTAACATCCTTCGGTAATCTTTCATTCCATTTATTGCAGAAAGTTGGCTCTAGAGTGTCTTGGTTCAGTAGATCATAATAAAGTGAGGCTCCTCTTGAAACTGAACATATCACAGACATTAGTTTACTTGACTCACCTTCTTCATAACATGTTATTTCTACTCCAGCTTCTCTCGAATAATTTTTCACGGCACTAATATAACCGTTACATGTTACAAAATCTGTATTGATGTTATACCTATCAAACAAAGGACTGGAAACTCAAAAAGTAACCATTTTCGTCCAAAAGATTCCGTACACAGAATACACCTTTTTCTATCCAGTTTTTATAAAATTTTGATCTTCCCCCAATCATCAAGTTCCTATTACAAAATAAAGGTTCTAAACAGAATTCATCTGCAGTTTTGACATAAACAATCTCATCTATTTCTTTATATGCTTTGAATACATCTCTCCAGAAATTATTCAACTTATCCTGCCCAGACAAATCAGCACCTAATTTATGAATAATTTCTGCCTTGTAATAATGAGAAGAGTATATTTTTCCAACTATGGTTACTTGATGAAAGTTTCCGAATCCAAGTTAATTTTAATGCATTTATTGTTTCCATATGTTTGGTATTCCTATACCCCCATTCTGTATACTTTTTACAGATGTGTTTTTTCGCTTAATTTTATCTCTTTTTTTACCCCATACAAACTTGAATGTAAATTTCTGAATTTCATCAATTATGTAGTCTGGTGGGTTCGGTAGTAACATCCATAGATGGGTTAGTTTTGATAAGATCAGGGATTTAAGATCAGGGATTTAAGTACTGCTACTCTGCCAAGAGTGTTATCTGCCTTTTTAGCCAAGTTTTGTACGATGTTTTTATCTCTGCAAATTTTTCTTCAAGATTCATAGTTTCACAATTTTTTAAATCATTCGTAAACCAGGAACCTAAAATTTTAAATTTAGGAGGGTTCCATTTGATATTTAAATGTGGCATATACTTAACGGGCAAGTTTCGTTTACTTCCTAACCATACTGCATTCGTTTTTTCCGCATTTAGTGAGAGTCCAGATACTCTTCCAAATTTTTCAAGAACCATAATCGATTCTTCGAATGATTTTCGATCGCCTCAGTATCATCCGCATACTGTGATATTTTTTTCTCAGTATTAGCTATTTTAATTCCTTTTATGTCTTCATTTTGTCTAATCATGTTTGCTAAGATTTCAACACAAATAATGAATAGATATGGCGAGATTGGGTCCCCTTGGCGACATCCTCTCTCAACAGGAAACCAACCAGCTAGTTTTTCATTAACTGAAACAGTTGACTTAATATTTGACAGAAACTTGGACCAAAGCCAAAGGCATGTAATACCTTTAACATGAAATCATAGCTTACACTGTCAAACGCTTTTTCAGAGTCTAAACATAAAAGTATTCCAGGTTTTTTGGATATAATCATATAATCAAGTATATCATAAATAAGCCGAATGTTATCTCCCAAATATCTGTTTGGAATAAAACCAGTCTGGTCTTCATTGATAATAGAAGGAAGCACACATTTTAGTCGGTTGGCTATACATGTAGATCCTATTTTATACACAGTGTTCAAAAGTGAAATTGGTGTCCAATTTTTGATTCGGTCTTTGGGCTTGTCACCCTTTGGAATGCATACGATAACGCCTTCTTCTTTTTGCGTTGAAGATAGTTCATTTCTATCGAATCCATCGTTAAGCGCTCTGACAACATATGGACCAAGTTGTAACCAGAAACATTTGAAGAATTCTGCTGTGAAGCCATCGCTGCCAGAACTTTTCATATTACGCATGTGTTTAAGGGCAACACCGGCTTCTAAAGTAATTTTGCCTTCCAAAGAAGTTACCTGATTTTCAGTTATATTGGTAAATTATCTACTAAATCTAGAATTTCACAAGACTCAATATCTCTTTTAGAATATATTTTTGATAGAACTTATTAACTTCTGCAATTTCATCACTATCACTTAAAATAGATCCATTATCCAGCGTAAGTTTCGTAATATTTTTACAAACGTAATTTCGCTTTTCAAGTCCACAAAAATGATTTGTTATTTTTTCCTCTTCTGCGACCCATCTCGCTCTTGAAACGCAGCAACACACCCTCCATCTTCTTTTTCCCGAAGTGTAATCAACTCTTGTTTATAACTTTCAAGTTCACGTCTTTCTTCTCAGATAATGCCACTTTTTTTTCAAGTAAAGAAATATTAGTTTCAAGATGTTTCTGCTTTTCTGTGTTCTCCGTTTCTTCATCGTTGCGTATGATACGGTTTTTGCCTCTAATTTTCATAAGTAGTGTATCCAAAAAGAGTTGATCAGAAATAACAAACTGGATTTCTGATTTAGGAATCTGGGCCAACCCACAGCGACAATATGGTAGAGCTGCATATTCCTCAACAACTGTTTGAATTACTTGGTTTACGTCTTCTATGCAATGGTGTGTCTTTCAACAATGAACTATTGAATTTCCATAATAGATTTCTTTTTATCTCTCTACCTTGCTCTAGAGTTACTATATAAATTAAGGAGTGGTCAGATCGATATCCTGGTAGAATATCTGCGTCTGTTACGTGATTACATAACCAGTCAGAAATAAGAAAGAAATCTTAACGACTCTGCTGACATGGTTATATCTCCTCCAAGTATACCTTCGTAATTCGGGATTTAAATCACGCCAGATGTCAGTAAAGTCTAGGCTGTCCGTCATGTTTTCTATTTGCTCTTGTGCTTTAGGATTATTATTATGTCTGTAATTATAACAGTCCAAGGAGTAATCACATACCAAATTCTAATCACCTCCAATAATTACATTTTCAGCTCCAACTTCTCTAATGTGTTCTTCCAACTCCACATAAAACTCAGGCTCATCACGATTGGGCCCGTAAATACTAACAATAAGACATTTTTATCCATTATTTTGACGGCTGCAAAAATATAATTACCTGCCGTGTCTTTATAAACTTTTCTTAACTGAAAGTCAAAATTATTATTGAACAAAATAGCTATGCCCCTTGAATGTGAATTATGAGACGCAAAAAATAACATTTGTAACCCCACTCTGAACGAATATAATTCTCTAACTTCGGTTTGAAATGAGTATCCTGCAATAAATATATTGAGTATGCTTTCCCCCTTAAATAATTACATGTCTCTTCGCTTTTGTGGGTTGGCTAGACCCTGACAATTCATGGATGCAATTGTTACTTTGTTACTCATATTGACAGCTAAATTTTAACATGAGTCATTCCAACATATGGACACATTACCATGCTGACATATAAAATCGAACCAAAATGAAACCCAAAATCTGAGGCCATAACAACAGTTGCTCCGCAGAGGTAATTTCTAGCCATATGCAGATCGGAGCTTTTTACATGACCATGCACAACGGCACATTCCAAAACCAGCCTCAAGATATCCGAAACATATACGTTAAAAAAAACCTGATAAGTTTTCATAAAAAGAAAAGATGAATACACAAAACATGCACATACACATACATAGAAACATAATAAAATAAAGTTTCTAGGTAGATCTGTCTCGGGCAGAGAGAGAAACAAACGGAGAAATAAAACGAATAAGAACATTCCTTCCTTCTTTCTTTCCATCCTCAGCTGAGCACGTGCTCATCCGTGCAAAGAGAAAGTAAAAAGAAGAAGAAGGAGGAGAAGAAGAAGAAGAAGAAGAAGAAGAAAGCAAGTCAACATCAGGGGATTTCCACTTAAAGTATAGTATCAACAACCTACCAATTGCTAATCCGCTGTCGTCCATTACAAAAAAACCCACACATACTCTTATAATGTTCACTGTTTTTCACCCACCCACACACACATACACGCACACACGCGCGTGCGCGCGCGCGCGCACACGCACAAACACACACACACCCACGCGCGTGCAAGGCAACGCACTCACACCCAAACACAAACATATCCACTTACACGCACGCACGCACACACACACGCACACACACACACACACATTACCCCTCTCCCCCACATACATACTCATTTGTCCGCAGATATGCGCACACGCACACATGCACACACACACACACACACACACACAAACGCGCACGCGCAGGAAAAAACAACACACCCACACAAACATATATAATCACTCAATCACACACACACACACACACACACACACACACACACACACACACACACAACATAGCATAATCATCAGGAACACCATTCATTACACATATTCTATCATATATATCAACAAGGGAATTTGTTTTTAAGCCAGCATGACACCATCTTGTTTCACAAACATACACAGAAAGAAAATATTGAAACTGACAAATCGCAGCGTGACAAAAATGTATTTCACACAAGTCACACAAAATGGGCATCTCTGTAGCATATAATACCTTGCGTTTTATAAGAAAACATTTCCATAGCATTGACGCCCTTCTCACTCTCTCCCCCCCCCCCCCCCCCCCCCCCCCCCCCTCTACACGCACACACGCACACATGCACACACAGAGGCCCGCTCTAGCGAGCACTCGCGCACGCCTCCCCTTCACCGACCCTCTCTCCATCCTACCTCCTACCCCGCCACATCCGCACACGCGTACACAAACGCGCGCGCACGCGCGCACACACACACACATACACACACACACACACACACACACACACATACAAGTGCAAGCACATACACTCATATTTTCACTAACATTCACCTTCCCCCCCTTCCCCTCCCCCTCCCTCTCTCTTGAAGCAAAAATAAATCAAAAGAATTCTGGCAAACAAATGAATGGGAAATGAAGGGAAAAAAAAAAAAAGAAGCTGTTACATTGTGGAAAAAAAAAAAAAAAAATCAGGGATGGCCTTTAACTAGTTTTAAAGTCTGTCTGTAAACAGGGAGTCGCAAAGTGGGAGGGGCACAAAGGAGATTCATCCTAAACCACGTTCTCCCCACGACTCTGCACCATCCACCTCGTGTATACCATATCAGTGTCTACACATTTTAAGTCAAAACTGAACCATAAAAACTTGTATCCGTTAAAACACAATGAAATTGCTATAGGAGACGAGAACAGCAATCATCTTCACCATCACCAGCATCATCATTATCATCATCATAATCATCATCACCATCATTATTCTCATAATAATAATAGTAATAACAATAATAATAGAAAAAACTTTCGTCAAAACCTTTCTAGGCATTTCATCTCAATTTATTGCTATATATTTTCCCCCCAAAAAAAGTTTTTCTGATAGTATTTATTTATATTTTCGGCTTCTGAATCCCTATCAACCACAATCTTATGAATAGTACAAAAGACTGCAACATAATAAATTAAGGATAAAAGGGAGAGGAAGGAGAGAGAAATGGAAAGGAACGAGAGAGAGAGGGGGGGGGAGAGAGAGAGAGAGAGAAGACAACAAAACACAATGAAGTGGGCCATCTGTCCGTGCCAAGGGAACAGTGGGAAAAAAACATCAAAAAAAAAAGCCATGATAGGCAATTTTTTTTCAAAAACAAAGAAAAAAAAAAAAAAAAAAAAAAAAAGGAAAAAAACATTCCACATATATAGAAAACATAACAAACTAGAAGATGGAGGTGGGTAGAAGGTGGCGATATCAATCACAGAAAGCCCTGTGACTGAAATGCTCAGGCCCAAAGTAACTGGAGAGAGAGAGAGAGAAAGAGAGACAGACAGACAGAGAGAGAGAGAGAGGAATGACAAAACAGCTATTGTAATGAAAGAGACCATTTCCCCACGTCAAGGGGAACAATTAGGTGAGTATGACATCAAACTAGAAAAGCCATGAAGAAGGAAAAAAAAACAAAAAAAAAGGGAAAGAAAGAAAATCAACGTATACAATAAATAAATAAATAAATAATAACAAAAAGCATTAAAGCAGTGGGGGCGGAAGGAGGCAATATCAAGAGAGAGGGAGAGAAAGAGAGAGAGGGAGAGAGAAGAGGGGGGGGGGGCGGACAGACAGAGACAGACTGACTGACTGACTGACCGACCGACTAATCTAGCATTCATCGAATTGAAAAAATGATACCAAAAAAGCAAAACACAACACAAAAAAAACACAAACAAAAACAACTACAATTTCATTACACTATCTAGACTTCCACAGGGTTTACACTTAACTGATATTAATATCTGTCAACAGGGGGGTCTACCAAGTGAAAGAAACACAGAGGAATTCATTCTCATATCATCCACCCTTTCCCAGACTATCCGTTTAGTTCACTTTTACTGTGGGTTGGCCGCGCCACCACAGGTTAGAGAGGACACTCCACAGACGGGAAGTAGCCCAAAGAATAGTTCAGATGCTGCCTTCTGTCAATTAGCGGTCTTTTTGTCATGTCAGATTCATTGAGCCTTCCCCGTCAGCGCAAAACACCCTCCCCAATCCCGCAGCCACTGCGTATGTAATACTGGCTTTTGGACAGAGTATAATTTCAGAATGAAAAAAAAAAAAGGTAATAAGAACTGATATCATTTTAAACCCACCATTTGCAATGAAACCATAATGATAAACATCAACAACAGCAACACAATAATGACAGCAGCAGCAACAACAACGAAAAAGATACCTACAACAATAACAATCATCATCATCATCCTCATCACCATCATCACCGTTCTCATTACTATAGTTCCTGTCAAAATGGCGTGGGTGTTGAATTACTACTAAACCAACCATAATCATTCATTGTAAATAACATCATGTGTACAAATCATCTATCAGCAATATTCATATTTACTAGAAACAGATTTAAAAAGAAACCAAAAGAAATTGTTGAAGAGACAATGGAAAGAAGAGAAAGAGAGAGGGAGAATTTTCTCAAGCTAACAATCTACCAACATAGATCATCGCGCCCACACAGTGCATACTCTGCGTACACCGTTTAGCATTCACAACAGGCTACAAGTAACAAAAATTCCTGTTTCCCTTTGACATGGTCACAATCCTGTGGGAATAATGTAGAGCCAGACAGAAATAGAGATTGGAGAAAAGACAGGTGGGGACATGTATTTCGAAAATGCGTACAGAGGGAGAGAGAGAGAGAGACACACACACACACACACACACACACACACACAGCCTGCGCATGCAACAGTTTGACCTCCCCCAACAGCTTTGCGCTCGAGCCTCCGCAAACCCCTCCCCTCCCTCGGCCCACCCCTTAACAGCCGCTTCCTGCCTGCTGCTACTGCAGACAAGCGGAAAAAAAAGAAGAACTATCCAAAGGGACAGGGCCCAGCCGAGGAGTGGCCAACAACTTTTCATGTTCATCAAATTAGCATCATGGACACGATCGGCCACCCTCCTGCCTTTCCGCCCACAAACACACAGAGAACTGAATCGCGCGACGGCATCTGACTGCCACAAAACCATCTGACATGCTTTCTACATACAATCTAAGCAAATTTGAACAAAGAGGCAGACTGGAAACATACAAAACATTATCTGCATTACATCTTATTCATGTACATTTAGACATTTTTTTCATCATTTCATTACATTATTTACATTGTTTTACATTATCACATATCCCATAATGATCAAAGAACAGAAAAACACAGAGAAACAAGATGAATTACTTATCTCGCACGTTGTTTACACGTTCGGTCCAACAGGCATTTCTCTTCTGAATATCACATCGATGTTGCCACCGTATTTCAGTCTGACAGTTTTATTATTTTTCAGTTTGGCGAACACTTTTCCCTTGTGATGACCATGTCGCCAGCGTGTAAGAGTGTCTGTAGGCCTCAGCTCCCGGGATAGCTTGTAATTAGCAGGCGTGAGGTCCTCATCCACAGACACTCCTTTACTCTTCAGCTTTCTCCGGTTGGACAGAACACTGTCTTTTAACTTACGAGACAGGAACTGCACAATAATGGGGCGCTTCTTCCGGACACGACAGGGCCGGTGCTATGGGCCGCCTCCAGATCCGCTTCCATCGTAGTGACGCCGATCAGGTCGGTGAAGATCTGGCAGCACTTCTTGGTGCAGTCCTTGGCCGTCTCCCCATCCTTCTCCGCCACGTTGTAGACCCTCAGATTCCAGCGCCGGTCGTATTGCTGCTGATCATTCAGGTCACTCGCCATTTGCTGTGTGCGCTGTTCCTGCTTCCTAAGCTGCTCCTTTAACTCTGTGTTCTCTGCTCTGATGGCTACAAGTTCATTCCTAAGAGTGTCCGTCTCCTGCGTTTAAAAAAACTTTCCTTCCAACACCTCCAGCTTTGTATTTACGCTAGCTACCAGCCTTTCCATGTGTGACTTGTATTCTTTTATATCGTCTTTTGTAGCTAATGTTTGATATTGACTCTTCAGTTCTTCAACAGCTGCTTGAAGTGCCATAGTGTGTTCGTCCTCCTCTTCAAAAGAATCGGATGCCGCACGCAGAACAGTCCTTTTATCTTGTTTACTTTTCTCACTCACTGGACTGCTGTCTTTACTTGACGACACAGAAGTTCGTCGAGATTTTCCGGCGGAAGGATTACCTTTATGCATAGTCCGTCACAAAGTGTTCAAATAAGAGAAAACACTGAAGGCAAGTACAGGTAACGACACTCTCACATCTTAGGTTGTAAACCTCTTACGCCTAGCCCAGCTGTCCGCACGTGAATTCCATTCTGCGTTCTGTTTCTCTCTTCTGCCTCGACACTGTCTTGTTACAGCGCCATGACCGACACAGTGCAATGTTTCAATTCGATGTAAACACAAAAAACTACTCCACACACCAACACAAAAAATATACCACCACAATCTGTGGATGATTTTGAAGTAAATCCTTTTGAAATTGAATTAACTGACGTTCATTAAATCACCTAATTCGTTGACACAGGGATTTGTTATGAAAGGAGGTGTGAAGTACAGCCCTGTCATGTGGTCCCTGACTAGAGCGGAATTCCATGGTATCATCTTCAGCCTCATCTACAATTTAGAAAAACAGATTCAAATTCTGGGGCCTTCCGTGTTCTCATGGTGATCCATCTTACATTTCCTCTCCATGAATGTTCCTGGCTGATCTTGAAGAGGAATGGGAAGGGCATGGTAGTTAGTGGTCCCAGAGGGGAATGCTAACTGACACTGGCTGATGAAAGCAGTGAGTGTCGCCGAAGGGGTTAGCAGGTAGTGTAGTGCTTGTTTTAGACCAGAGAGGGCACAACTGAACACCACCAAAGTAACTCTGAAGCAGAGCAGTGTCTCGTCAGGATTGCCTTATGACAATGTGATACTGAATGCTGTCTGTGTATTGGCAGCACAGGGGCTGTGAAGGAAAAACCCTAGGTGTGGCTGTGAATGGGGAATGGGATTGAGCAGTGTGAGAGTAATGTCAGTAAGGGGCTCAACAGATGGGGAAAAGCATCTGTCTAATGCTGTTTGTGCAGAATATTGAATTAGATGCTGTTTTTTACATCTCAAATGTAGTGTCAATTGAAGCAGATATTTTGATACATAGATATTTGTGCGGTAGTCTTTTTTATGTGTTGTAAATGTGTTATTCAGAGCAAAATGACCTAGACAACATGGTCGAGACTGACAAAAGTGATTACTTGGACTCTTTCTTTCTTTGGTCTTGCCCAGAGTTCATGTAGAGGATCAAGTATCCACTGGATATTGAAAGCTTTGGCATTACTGTTGATGGAGAAAGCATGAAATGAATTTCAGAAGAGCCCAGATGTCATTTCATTTGCTGCATAACAGAAACTGTTCAGAAATAGGAAAAAAAGACCTTTCTTGGAATGAAAATGATTTTTGAAGATTTCTTTTTTTGTGTGTGTACAGCATCCACCTTGGCTTCCTCAGCCACAGTGGCCACATCATCCTCAGCAGCAGCAGCAGCAGCTTCTTCAGCTATGGCCGACATAGATGCTTTGGGTCAGTCCTTGCTGGAACAAAACCGAACCAAGGACTTTGTGCGCCCACCTGCAGGGTAAGTGTATGATGGCTCATCATATCTTGTTGAGAGAAAAACAGGATTGAAAACAAATGCCATTGCTGTCATCCATTAAGAATTGTCTGTAATTTGTGTGAAATACATCCAGACTAGGAAATTACAGGTTTCTCCAGTCTCTTTTACAGATTTGGAAAATTGAACAAAACAAACCAAGCAAACAAACAAACAAGCAAACAAACAAACCAAGCAAACAAATGAAAAATCCTGACACCCTCAAGGAACTCAACCGGCGCACTGGATTTGTAAAGCAGTTCACATTTTTTAACTCAAATTGTGCTTGTTGCTATTTGACTCTCCCCAAAATGGTGTTAAAGATTGTGTGTGTGTGTGTGTGTGTGTGTGTGTGTGTGCTTGTTGCTATTTCACTGTTACCAAAGTGGTGTTAAGGAAGAAAAAAAAATTGGCGATGTGGACAGCAAACCTGCAAAGAAATGTTAAGTATTGGAACATTTCCTTAACAAAACAAAACAAAAAAAAAAAAACAAACAACAATGGTTTGTTGCAGAAACACATGGTCTAACATGACATGGCGTTCTGTATACATGTGTACAGAGATATTTCCCATTACTGCAAGGGGACGGGGAGGGGGAGGACTGCTACGTCAGTTGAAAAACCTTCACCCATCAGTATTTCAGAAAGTAGGTCATCTTCCCTTTTTACCCCTCTCTCAACATCCCCTATACATTCTTTTTGCTTTCCAAATGGTGGCAGCTATGATGTATACATTCATTGCCACAGCAAAGGGATATGGTTTATTCTTGTATTTGCAAACAAAGTGAGTCTCTGTAATCACTCTGTTTCGGCTGTCTGCAAGAGTGTGTATGCCTGCATGCGTGTATGTGTGCCTGCATCCGTGTAAAAGGGGGCAGGAGGGGGAGAGAGGCATGCATACCAGTTTGGGTGCTTTGACCAAAGAATGTCAACTCTTGGTAAATTGCAGTTGTGAAATTGCATCTGGCTGTGTCTGCTTCTACAACATGCGGATAGTGGGAACAACAGGAAGACTAGAGGCTCAAAAATATCAAAAAAAAAAAAAAAAAAAAATGCAAAAGGACAAGATATAACGACAACAAAATGATGAGAGGCTGTGGCACTTCTATACAGATCAGCAGCTATCCACGTAGATTGATTAGTTTTTTGGCCTCAAAGATGATATACTTAAATCGTCATTCGCATAGCACAACAATCGTTATGGTCTAACTTTGAAGGTTAATGATGATTTTTATTTTCTGATTCTCCTAGACTGTGTTCGATTACATGTAAGACTAGACGATAATGATGAAATCAGTGACTGCCGTATAATGAACCTCTTGAGATGATGTGAGAAATTCGTATGATACTTACTCCTTGTCTAGATGGGATGTATTTTCTGACAGTCCCCCTCCGAAGCCAACAATGAACCAGCTGGCAGCAGCCAAGACAGCATCCTCCCAGCAGCAACAGCCACTTCCTCAGTCATCTTCTTCTGTTGGATTCCCCTCTGCAACCAGTGGCTACCACTGGTGCTCAGCCAAACTCTGTGCAAATGCCTGTCACAAACGGCATGCATACAGCAGCTACAGCCGGTGACATGTTAATGAACTCTTCTGTTGTCCCAGCACCTACCTCTTCCCTCCAGGAGGCGCTGCCTTTGACTGATGTATTTGTTCCTCTGGAAAGTGTGTAAAGCCTGGTGAGTTTGGCTGTGCATATTGTGTATAGTGTTACAGATTTCAAAAGGTGTAAACATTTAAACAGTTGTGACGTGATTATGTTTGGCCATGGTCAGTATGTATTGTGTGATATGTACAAGTTTTGAAAAGGGGTGAAAACCAGAATCATTACCCTTACAGAGCAGTCCACATCACTTGATTTTCATGAGACCAGAGACTTTCGATTGCATTAACCAGTCATCATTTTGAATAAGGACAATATCAAAAAGTATCGCAGCCAAAGAAATATGTGTAAATGCGAAAAGCTGGCATGGCAAGACAGTCACTGCATGTTTACATTACAGTGCAAACCATGTACAAAAGATAAGCTTAAAGGAAGCTGAAATTTCAGTCTTAATGTTTGCTTATGGCAAAACTTAGTCACTGAAATGGTTGATGTGGAAACATGACACGTTGATCAGTCAGTGATCTGCATAACTGCATGAGCAGTTGGTGCAGTTTCCGGTCAACTTGTAACGATTACCATAGCTAGCTGTGCAGATTGACTGATAGTAGTTCATTCAGTGATGTGTGTCATTATGCTTTGTGACAATGTGTATGGACAGTTGTTTTGAAAACTGTACATTTGCCACCAAGAAGACTTTTTGTGAAAATGAACTTAACCTTTTTGTTGCATCATTCTTGTGATTATGATTGTGCTGTCTTGTCTGTCTGTCAATCTGTCCGTCCATCCATCCAAATATATCTATGCCATGAATTTGGTGAAACTGCAACTTCCTGCTCTGTAGATCACTTCCGGTGTTTGACCATGCAGTGAGGTTATACTGACACATAATAATTTGTATTGGCAAAAGTCCCATTTGGCGTCGTATACTATACCATGTCAGACCATAGCCGGTCTCGTCGCCATCTTGTTTTGCGCCGGTCTCCCTCTCTTGTGCACCAACTTCTAACCCTCGGTATTTTACGTGGTTTTTCGCCCTGAATTTGCTTCCTCAATTGGTTTGCACCCCTTTCTTTCAGTTGTCACAATTCTCGCTCGCCTTCGTGTCCTTAACGATCGCGATCGACCGGCGTCATTGTATTTACACGTGGCGTTACTCAGCACTTTGGGCCCACGCCACGGTCGCTTCTCTCACGCACTGTTTCGCTCATTTCTGCTGCGCTTTGTGTCCCTGTACGGACTTGTTTACCTGTATATTCCATTGTGTGCGTTGTTTACATTTTTATTTTATTGTGTGCGCACGATCGATCGGTCGACTTGGTTATCCTCCTCGATCGACCGTCGTGTCTCCCGTTTACGATCGTGTGCTCCGGTTTCGCTCGGCGCCATCGCCCAATATGGTGAAGGACTCGGCTGGGTCGAGCAATAACTCTGACGTTCAGAGTTCGCTCACATTCCCGGAGGACCCACGAGTTGGTTCCAACCCCGAGCGAACCGTCCTCTCCTTGGGAGAACGGCCGGCCGCGGTAGACGGAGACGTCCTCCCCGCGGAGGGGACGGGAGTCTCCCTCCTCTACCCCGACCGACGGACGCACGACCGTTGCGTTCGAAAGCTAGAAGGCAACCGGCTGCGATTTCTAAAGTGCCTTTCGTTCAACCTGCCCAGGAAATCTAAGGGCAAGGCCCCCCTTAAGGGACCCCGTCTAGCCAAGAGATCCGAGCGGGATTCCGCTTCTCTCCCCCAGCCACCCTGCCTTCTAGCTTTCCTGCGCATAGTCAGACATCCACTTACTATGCCGAGTCACGCGACCCCCGGCCCCCGGGGACCTTTGCCGGGCCGCGGACAGCACGGGTGACGGCCTTGGACTGGAAACCCCCCCCACCCGTCGTCACTCGCACTTATGGGACGCGCGGGTCCACTTCTTCCCCCCATCCGGACTCGCCGTCTCACGACGCTCTCCCCCACCATGCACAGGTGCAGCCAACACCCCTGCACGAGGAGCGCCAGTTATCTCCGGACGCAGTTTTATGGCCACGTCTTGGCACGACCATGCACATGTCCATAACTCTGGGCGTATGGGAACACCGAGTGCATCCACCGGTTGTGAACATACACAAGACGGCCGACCAACCCCGCTCGCCCGTCGCAGGTTCCCCTAGGGGTTCAGGACGTTCGGGGTCCGACCTACTCGGCCCCCATTTGGGCAACGTCCTCGGTCCCGTTCCTCCGGGGGGAGGATCTACCAGCGGGACCACGGGTAACCTGTCCCATTCCACTGGGACCCGGCACGCTCCCGGGGGGAAACCACATACCAGGGTCGATTACTATTCCCCCCCTGCTGCCCAAGGTTACCCCGGTCCCCGGCGAGTCCCTGCACAGTACTCTGGGCCGCCACAGCCCGCTTATCTCCCCGGGGACCAGTGGCTCTATGCCCCCGAGAGGGACCAGTGGCTCAATACACACACCCAACCTGAACAACACTTTGGTCGATTGTGGCACCCAACCAACCTCGCAGACTTGGGTCGACCTGGGGTCTCCCACCTCGGGCGCTGTCCGATCGGCAGTCCGGGCTCTCCCACCCCAGCCCGTCTGCCGACGAGACCGGCTATGGTCTGACATGGTAAGTATACTTAGCCAAACAGGGAGTATAATACAAACTCCCCATTTTCGTACCATGAAATGATGAAGAGGTTTGGTATCCAGAGTGTTGTCTCTGTACATAATGCGATTTATTACACAGAACAATATCAGTCAGTGAATTTGCTTCTAATTATGTACTTTAGAATAAAGACATTAACATTACAGCAATGTGTGTGTACACTAATGGTCTGTATGCTGTGTAGCAGAGGACATAACCCCGTTTGACCATATACGACAAGAATGGGTTGAAGTCCATGATCCACTTCAGCGGGAATCGGCCCAGACCTGACGTGGTGGTGATGGTCGTGTCCACCCTCAGCACTAATGTCAAGCCAGTCAACTCCTTCGTCTTTCAGGCCGCAGTGCCCAAAGTGAGTCCTGCCGCCTTGCGTGGTGTCTGTTGTTACATTGAATGGGCAACCAGGAAAGATGTTACTTGATTTTGCCTCAAATAGAGATGTGTTTTCTGCAAGATCTGACTTGAATTTTTCTCTTTTTGTTCCCTTTATTTTTCATAAGTTGATACTTGATTTTTCCCAGGAATTGATTATGTTTTTTGAGAGATGTTTCTTGATTTTGCCCCAAACAATAGATGTGTGTTTTCTGAAAGACATTTATTGATTTTTAGCCTGACATGTTTTCTAAAAAATGTAAACTCATTTTGCTCCAGATATAAATGTCTGTTTTTTTCTAAAAGATCTTACTTTATTTCATCCAGATATAGATATATGTATTCTTAAAGAGGATACTATCGTTTGCGCTGATACAGATGTGTGCTTTCTGAGAGGTTTTTTCTTAATTTGGTTTTCAAGATTGTAGAACCATTTTCTGGCTGACAACTTATGACTGTATAAAATACTCAAAAGTTCACAGGAAGCAAAGTGTTCTGTCATGACCAGCGCCATGGCAAAGTGGTTAGTGTCGTGGACTCCCAGCTGGGAGATCATGGGTTCGAATCCCATCAGAGTCATATGGGTTTTTCTGCCCCGACCGGCTCCTACCCAGAGTTGAGTTTGCTGCGGACTCAGTTGGGAAGACTGGAAGCACACAGTCAAGTTTCATCCACTTAATGGATGTTTTTCTGAGAGTGTTGCTCAAATTTCCTGACCAACACTGCAGATGCCTGTACCTCTTGGGCCTGGTTGATGCCGGGATAATATTATGAAAGGGAGCGTAGAGTACAGTTCTGTCATGTAGTCTCAGACCGAAATGGAAATCTGTAGCATCATCTTAATCATCCTCATTCTCATCAATCAGCATAAAAAGTCTCAAATTCAGTGGCCATTCATGCCCTGCTCTCATGGTGACCTCAGTTTCGGTGTCCTCTCCACGTCTGTGGCCTTGTTTGGTTCTGTCGGGGTCACCGGTATCAGCGAGTCCATGGGGGCTGTCGTTAAACGGACGTGATGGCGCCCTCCAGAGGGAGAGCTCACTCACACCGGCTCCGCGACTAAGCAATTGTTGTCGTCAGTAGGGGGCTTAGTAGGTGGTGTCCTGGGTATGTTAGATCAGAACAGGCGCCACTGAACACCACCGAAGTGACTCGGCAGCAGTACAGTGTCTCCACTGGTGGGTTGCCTCTTGACGACTTGACATTGACTGCTCCCTGTGGATTGCTGGTGCCGTGGCTGCGGTGGGGCCGACCAGGCTGTGGCTGTGGGTGGGGTGTTGGAATGAGCGGCGTGGGTGACTGCCTCTGAGGGTGGCGCAGAGGTTGGGACAGAAAAAAAAGTGTTCTGTCATTGTTAAAAACTGTATGAAAAAATTTATGTCTTTGTAAGATAGGTATTGCTGATAAGATTTTTAAAAATATTTTGTACATCGTCTTGTAAGTCTTCGATCAGTTTGTGATGACATCTTTTTATCATTTTAACTCTGATTTTCTATGTTGGAAGTTTTGCTAGTCATTGGATGGATTATTTTTGAATGTTGCTTAATTAAATTCCAGAGTCCACCTTTTTTTTTTTTAAAAGAAGAAAAGGGAGATTGAGAGTATTGGTCCAACTCTCTCCTCCTCACTGCAAGATGTTTACGTTGCCACTAAGAAGCAGCAAAAAGAGCAGAAAAATATTCATGCTACTGGATCTCCTATTGTCTTTGCTGCCTTGTAATGGAAGTACTAACATTTGTCATCGATAGCTCAATATGAAGAGGTCTCTAAGTGTGTAGGAAAATGCATACAGCTGCCAGCAGAGTGCTGGGTGCCTTAGTCAGCACAACTGACTGTCGTGAACTGGGTTGATTCAGTGCACAGGTCATGGGAAAATTGACAGCCATGTGATCAAGTCAGGGTAGTGACAACCTTGTTTTATGCTCCTTTCAAAAGAATTTTTTTTTCTTTCTTTCACCTTCATTTAACTACTTTTCAGCCCTTTTGCAGGGCAAGAGTAGGATAAAAACAGGTGTGTACTTGCTTAACTGTGACAGACCTGCTCCCTGCTCTTCTACACTCTTTGGTATATTTTTGTACACTGTTTTACTAAAAAGGAAATTCATATTCTGAATGGAAAAAAAAAAGAAAGAAAAAGAAAAACACCAGGTAAAACTTCTGTACAATTTATTCACAGTTACTCTGCATACTGGTTTCTCTGACTGTATTTTTTTTTTTTTTTTTTTTTTTTTTTTTTAGTATGAAATACTGATCTTGAAATACTATTTCTCCTCCTAAACAAGTAGTCCTTCATGAACAGAATTCTCCACTTTAGGTTGTAGAAACGCCATGTGTTAGCACTGTATTCTGATCTTGCTAAAGATGCAGATCTTCAAGTGACTGGAAACGTGAAGCTTTTAGAGAGGATACAGTAGGGAGTTAAAGAAAAAAAAACTTATCAGTTTTCTGGAGAATACTCTGATCTTTGATGAGTCACACTCCAACAGCTTGTTTCAGATGTGCAGGCTGGTGTTACCCATTTGAGGAATGATTATCATCATCAAAGATCTATCATATCGTAGCAGATAATCTGGAAATGATGAACTACCAACTTTGAGCATTACCTCCCTTTGTGACTGCTTCAGGTGATGAAGGTGAAATTGCAGCCTCCCTCCTCTTCTTCCCTGCCTGCCTTCAATCCCATCCTGCCTCCTGCAGCCATCACCCAGATCATTCTCATAGCCAATCCCCGCAAGGTGAGTGATACTGGATTGCATGAATATGATCTTCATGGAAAGGATATCGTAGGTGGGTGGACAAGGAGAAGCAGACAGAAAATCTGAACATGTACAGTCACGCTTGCTCTCATTCTGGTTCCAAATCAGACACACAGGGCATTTTTCAGGCTGGCATCATGTGGAACAGAAATTTATTGTCAAAAAAAATAATAATAATACAGCAGAGAAAAACAAGAACTTCTGTCTACAACAATTCATAACGTAATGTCTACACTATTAACATTCTTCAGGTACTTGAAGCTGGGTTAGGCTGAAAGCCCTGACATTTTTGCATGATTTTTTTACTCTTAGACTACAGCTGCTAAAAGGATTTTCTTTTTGATATAAATAAATAACCTCACTAGAAACAAAATAATTAGTGAAGCAGTTAAAGGTATATAACTCTGAATCAATACTTCTTGCAGTGCTTGTTCACCTACTTATCCCATCTCACTAAAGATTAAATTGTATATAAAACACACTGCCCATATGAGTGTTTATATGTTTGTGTATATGATCTGTGTACTGGTGTTCATAATCAGTCTCTGTGCCAGTGGAAGAGATTTTAGTTATCTGTAATTTATTGTGATACCTTCTGCTGTTCTTTGTGCACATACATATTAGGAGAGGGGATATTCTTGTCCTCTACTTCTTATGGGGGAAAGTGTCCTTGTTTGTTCAGCCAGCTTTTGTTGGTGATTGGTAGGGAAAGTAGCTTTGGCTTCGAGACACATGCCTTTATATAGTTTCACTACACTAGCAAAAGTGACCTGTATGTGCTTACTGTTTCGTTATCTTGTCTGATTTTGTTTATAAATCAATGCTTGCTGTTGTAGAGTGATGATGAAAAATAAAAGTACACAGGTTATTTGCAAAGCCACCTTCATATAAAACAACGCACAAGAGGGAACAAGGGTCTGTCATCTAAGTCTGTATGGGGATGTCAGGACTCATTCAGTCTAAACTCTGGAAACTTAAGAGTGCGTGCTTACCTCAGTCAGAGCTCCAAGTTTGCAGCCAGGTATTTCAAGTTTGAATCTCACTGATGCCTAGCATAAACATTGACTGCTTTGTTCCAACTGGAATGGGTTGTCGGTGAAATATGAGTCGGATCCCACACACACACACACACACACGCACACTCACCTGGTATGTTTTATCCCCACCAGTCATATCAATATCCATGTAGGTGTGGGTGTGAATCCAGAGTGAAAGTAATGAGTATTTTCAGTTTTCTTTCATTTTGTTTTTTTTTGTTCACTTACTGTCATGTATCGTTTCTCTGCATCTGTAGCCAGTTCATGTTGATAAGGAAAGATCTCATAGGGATGCCAGAGACTGTTTTTCAGAATATTTTCCCTTTTTCCATTACTCTTAACTCTGTGTGTGTGTGTGTGTGTTTTCATACATAAAATCTACTTTTAATGTGGTTCATTCATATTTGCTACCAATTCTTACACCATTTTTTTGCTTATCAGAATATTGATTGGTGATTTAATAACAGTAAAATTGATCATTGCCTTCAGGTTCTGGGCGCTGACATCAGTGCATGTACAAGCATTTAAGTTTAGTGGGGCTCTCAGCAAACATGAGTCTGTCGAGCATGACAATACATGCAAGCAAATTTTCCAGTGCCAACGAACACTGTACTATTTCTGTGACAAAATCATTTGAACACAAGCGCATGGTTATCTGGAGTAAATTGTCTAGTCCCCAGCCAGCAAGATGCTCAAGTACCCATCTCTTTAACATGAAAATGACTGATGCCAGCTGGCACTCCCAGTGGGCATCCGCTGTCTTTGCATGTGTAAATGAAACACAGGAACTTTGTTTCAGAGTGTCGGCTGTGATGGCAGACTTGTTTAGTTTTTTGGATTGGTCTGCCACTGTGCTGTGTTCTATGATTGGTTTAGAAAATAGGGTTTAATGATCACTGCTTATTTATGCTCATACGCCTGCACACATTTTATAGCAGAGCATTCCATTTACGCCTATGATAATAACATCTAAAGATTTGACTAGATCATACAGCATACTGTATAGACATTAAGTACGCATGCGTAATTGATACATGCATACTTAGGTGCACATGGTTCTATGCAAAGGGTCCATGATTGATACATGCATACGTAGGTGCACATGGTTCTATGCAAGGGGTCCCTCTGTGTGTGTTTTGAATTGATAGATGGATACAATGATTATATGTTGTGAACTGTGTACATGTTCCTTAAAACGCCGTACTGCTGTCATAAAAACAGACTGGAAAGGGAGATCGGAGTGTTAATACAGCTTGTTTTGCTGCTGAAATAGATGGGCTTTAAACTTTGACATGTAATAGAATGCCTGATGTGAAAAGGAGAGAATTCTAAAGGGGTGGGTGGGCCATACATAGAGAAGAAGCAGGAACTAGGAGACAGATGTTTGGTGGAAAGTGATGGACAACTTGTGTGCCGGAGCAGAATGGAGGAAGCAGGAAAAAGTGTAAACTGTGTAAACCAGATGTGATAGATGATCAGGGGCATAGTCAGTTATGATGTAACAAATGTATGCAGTTTTGTATTTAATTACCTCAGAAATGAGAATCAAATGAACTTCGTAACAATCTTTCCTTGGCTTCAGATGGGTCAGAATTCATATCTTGTGTACAATTTACTTTCAAAATGGATTCAGAAGGTCTGTTTGGGGCTTGTATGCATTGGTTTTTATCTTCTGTTACAGGAAACAATCCGTTTGAAGTTCAAGATCTCCTACGTTCTTGGGGAGGAACCAGTCTCTGACGTAGGTGACGTAGAAAACTTCCCTCTTCAGTGACTGACAGTGTCATAGTTGTCAGCCATTTCAAGACATCTCCACTTGCTGTGACCAGATGACCAAAAAGGACTAATCATCATCACCCATCACAAGACATTTTTCCTTTATATGGCCAGATAACAAAACTAGAATAGTCGTCTTCTGTTACAAGACAAATTTTCCTTCATATGGCCAGATAACAAAACTAGAATAGTCATCAGCCGTCACAAGACATCTCCACTTCCTATGGCCAAAATTCCTGCAAAATGGACTGCAAACATGATGACTGGAGTAAGAGATTGGTGAATGATTGAACACAGCTACAAATGATACAGCAGAAGAGGTTCATACAGAGATTGGTGAACGATTGAACACAGCTACAAATGATACAGCAGAAGAGGTTCGTATTACACATAAGAGCAGACATGCACAAACAAGCACTTGTGTACTTCTTCAGTTTCATTCACCTGAGTGTGTAAGCACACACTGGGGCACACACACACATACACTCTCACGCATGCTCGGAAGCATGCACATACTCACAAGATATTCAAATACTCATCTGTATGCTAACATGATGATTTTCATTTTCTCTTACGCACACTTCTATGTGCTCACAGGTCTTTAGAAGATGTGGGTTAACTGTTTTGCATCTGCTGTTCCGTTGGTCAGTGAGGGGTTGTGCAAGGAAAACTGTGATATGCACGATCAGGTCCATTACAGATTAATAAGCATACTCAGTCTGGGCTGTTAACACTTACCTGGGATTGTGGATTCGACTTTGTAATCAACACTGACTCGGGGATAATGGATTGGACTTTGTTGATGTTGATATTTTTGCCTGTGCTGTGAATACTTAAGCAGGGTAATGGATTGGAAGCTGCACAGGTTTTCTTCCTACTCTGTCTGTCGTGTTAATACTTAATATGGGAGAATGGACAGGGAACAAAGCAGTTTTTTATATGTCTGCCTGTATTCATGGATAGAGATTGCCTGACAACTCCTGATTCAGGGGTGATGTTTAAAACTTCAACATTTGTGTCCGTTTTGCAGTCCATTGCCTTCACAGTTATTTTCTTGGATGAATTGTAGCTTCCATTGACTGGAAGGTTTTAAGATTTTGTACAAGCTTGGTGAAGACTTTGCCCACCAATGTCATCGATACTTACATAAGATGAGTTGTAGAGATGTTTGATTTTGATCTTAATTTTGAAAGTACTTCCATGTTTTTAAGAGTGTTCAGAACCATTGGGTATGTTGTCATAAAAATTTACAATTTTTGTTTTGGTGTACTGTGGAGATTTTCACCAGGAATATCTGCTAATTTTTGTTTTGTTGGTACTCTCTGTCTTTGTTGCTCTCATTGTTCTCCCCCTCCCTCCCTCCGACTGTCTGTCTGTCAGTATCTGTCTTTCTCTACCTTTGTATTTCTGATTCACGCCGTGTGAATGAGTGTGTGTGTGTGTGTGTGTGTGTGTGTGTGTGTGTGTGCGTGCGTGCGGGTAAAGTCATGTTTATATTCGTAAATTTCTTAAGGAATTCAAATTTTTTTGAAACCACATGTGAAGTTACAATAATGTAGAATGTTGTTACTCTTCTTTATTTGACAATACTGTATTGAACTAGATGTATTTGACTATTGAAAGAAAAAAAAAAAGAAAGAATTAGTGTCATCATTTGTTTGGGTGGTGATACTTCTGTTTTTTTTTTTTTTTAAAATCTCTCTCTCTCTCTCTCTTTAACTAATTTCAGGAAAGACCTGACTCCCATTTCCCATACAGTACTTTGAATGAGACTACAAACCGAGGTTCTGTGTGTGAACGCATACATAACATCCTGCACACACGTAAATCCCATCACCAACTTTCGGAAGAGAAGGCCAGTTTGGCTGTTGGTATGGATGACAGGTTACACATAGCAGGCACCTTCCCTGAAGCTGGAGTGTGGCTGCCTTAATGGCAGGATGAAAAACGGTCATACACACAAAACTCCACTCCCTTTGTTGGGTAGATGGAATTAATCCTTGCCTGTCTATACAGGGAGTGTCCGTAGGAGTATCAGCTTGCGTACGCAGAAGAAAAAAGAAAAGAAGAAAAAAAATGAAAAGAACAACAGAGATTACTGATAGAAATGTAGCAGATTCTGTTTGAAATCTTTTTCTTTCCTTTTTTTTTTTTTTTTTGTTTGTTCAAGTTTTGCATATTTGTGCATGTTGGACAGTTATACCTTTTCCATCCTGCAGACATAAGAAGTCAATAGGTTTGCAAGTTCGATTCTATATTAACTGATCTTTATCAGTTTATTATATGCACTGAATGTGTGTTCTATTGGTACTTTTTTTTTTTTTTTTTCAAATGTGCACATAGTGTCTTCCGTAATCTTTTTGTTCTGAATGATCAGCAATATTGTAGACTTCGTGTAGCTGATATAGTAGTTTATAAAAATGTATTCAAACCAGAAAGTGTACATATCATGGTATTGTGTCAGTGTTAGTGAAAGGTTACCCATTACCCATTAAAAGTGGTTTGTTTTTGATAGAGTATTCCCAAAACAAAGAACAAAGATGACTGGTGCATATGTATGTGAGGGATGTATGTAATTTACGTATCAATTATGTAATGTTATGATGTATTTCTATAACAATTCCTGTTAATGCAGATGTTGCAGAGAAAATATAACTAATCTTATGTATGCAGCAGATTTTTCAAAGATTATACAGGTTTAAAGATCTGAGTTCACATAACTTAGTTTTCATGCACCTTGGCACACATACCCTGTCACGCTGTATCTCAGCACATAATATATCTGATATTATCACAAAGATGATTCTCATTTGGTGTCATATACTATACCGTGTCAGACCATAGCATTCTGCGGCAGTTAGTCAGCTCTGCCAGGCTGAAGTTTTGCGGCAAATGCAGTCATAAGATAGTCACTTGACGCCCACCCTACTTCCACCAATGGAAGTGCCGATGTTTGCTTCCCAAACCTCATTCACCTTCGGCCTGCCGTCCAAGCAAGATAAGTCTTGTGCTCTGTCTCGCCTATCTTCTGCCTTTGTGTAAAGATTGCTTGTGTTTTGCTTCTTTACTTGTTCAGTTGTGGCTTGCGCTTGCGCTAAACCCTCGATATCCTTGTTGTGCGAGGCTTTTTGTGGGCTATCATTTTAATATTTTTCATGATCGCCTCTAATCTCACGACTTCGTCGTCGTGACTCGCGATTTTGTTTGATCATCGCCTGGCTCCTTGATCTTCGTTCCCTCGGTTCTCTTTTTTTTGTCTGAGTCATCTTGCGCTGTTTTGTGAAATTTGATCTTTTTTTTTCATTTTTTTTCCCATGAATTGAAATTGGTATTTTACAAAATGTACGCAAGGTTTTTTTCTGCCAAGGGTTGGTAGAGAAGATAATTGGTATGTTTTCATTTTAAATGAGCCTTTTTTTTGTGAGTGTGTGTCCTGATGTATTAGTAGCCCAGATTTTGTTCTTTTGTGGGTAGAGACTTTATACATTCAAATTATCACAAAGATTGTTGTCTTGGAATGTAATAATGATAAACATGACTTATATGTAGTCTCTTTTCTTTTCTTTGTTTTTGTTCTCACATTTTTTTTCTTTCTTATTCTTTTCTTTTTCCTTATTAGCAGTTTACTGGTTAATGTGTGTGTGTTGATTGTAGTTTTCAGTTCTTACTTGCTATCATACTTTGTGTGTGTTTCATCTACACCTTTTGTATCTGAAGCAACAGACCCTTTTTCCATTGATTCCCATTAACGTTGGTGACAGAATGTGAAATTTGACTTGAAACTATACACAGCTGTTGATTGTACCCCCAAAAAATATGGCCAGGGATGTTTCACCTTTGAGAATTCAGCATTATGCATATGATTTGATGCAGGCAACCTATTCTCAGCAGTCTTTTCACCCCATTCTCGTATGTTGATGCGCTGGTGCTCCTATCTTTGGTCTGTTATTGGGATGCTCTTCATCCCAAAATGAGCGCTGGTGATATTGTGACAGTTACGGTGCTTTGAGTTTTTTGTTTCATCAAGAAGAATTCTAGTTTTCCTTGTAACTGAAAACTTTGATGTGCCATTGGACATTATTTTTGTGGTTATCGTAATGACTTAAGACTAACATATTTTGTTGGGTGTAAAAACTTCTGTACCTTGAATTCATGTTTTGGAGAAAGGTTGATTCTTTCAAATCTTTCCAGAACCAGTTCTCTTAGGTGTAGATTTTTTTAAGTGTACTGATTATTGATTTCTATGCCTATAATCAGATTTGTTTGTTCAAGTAATAATGTATCACTTAACTTTGACTTAACTTGACTTGTTTGGCACCTGTTGTGGCTTCATCGATGGGAGAGGGAAACATGTGTTTGAAATATGCTCATGCATATCATTTTAGTGCCACCAGTTCTTGAGATCAATTATTGCTTAATTTTGTGAATGAAAATATGAGTTTGATTGTGTCACAGGAGGATTTTGCCATTTCTTTGAAGGTTTTGTTTTTGATATGAATAAATAATAAATGTTCTGACAGGTTATGTCTTACAGAATTTTGATGATGTGAGCTTTTTTGTACGTAATTTTTTCTTACTTTTCTTCCAGCAAACTATCATTACAGGCATTATAATAATTATGATGTCACTTCATACTTAGAGTTGTATATGTAAATCAGACAAGTTATGTCACCATAGTTTGTGATGTTTTGGTATTTGGCAAGACATGGTTCTGATCCCACATTCTAACCATCTGATGTATTCTCAGAAAGCCCACCTACTTCCTGTCATTCCTGATTATTCTACTTTCTCTCGTGGGCATTTACTTTCCCCCATTGCATCTCCCAGCATGCCCTGCTCTGGATTCCCCGCTTCCACAAAAAATCTTGACTCATTCTCTATCATCCACACATTTCGACTCTGGCGTTTCATCATTCCCCCTAATCCAGCTTAGAGATTGTTCTGCCCTTATCCTTACCCCTAAACTGTTTCATTTTTATTCACTTCCCGTCTTTTCCATAACTTGATATCCATTATATTAGACCAACACCCTATTTTTTTTTTTCTTTACCTGAGCCTAGTACAGTACTTTGCATATTGGCTGTGTGAAGATGATGCTTTGAGTGCCATTTTGTTTTGAGACTACATGATATGTCGCTGCTCGACACTTCCTTACAATGTATCCTGGCATAAGTGGAGCCCAAGAGATTCAGATGCTTGCAGTATTGGTCAGGAAAACGAAGCAGTACTCTGAAAGATGTTCCAAGTGATTGAATGAAACTCAACAGTGTGTATGGTTTCAGTCTTCTCATTGGAGCTCATTGCACACTTAATAGTCAATTGTTACATCTTGGCAGAAGCAAGCCAGAGCAAAGAGTGGCACAAATAACTACACTTTTGACAGGGTTTGAACCAGAGATGTCCCCATTTCAATATGTGACACTACCACTGCGCACGTTGGCTGGTACATGATAACATTGATATTGTTCTAATGGAAAACAATACAGACAGATGCATACACATTCTAACACACACACACACACACACACATATTCCTCATCAGACAGTATTATGCTTACTCATAAGTAACTGATTAGTTACATTTTGGTTACAGCAACCTCAACTGTAAGCATATATATGAAAAATATGACTACACATCAAGTTTGGAAAACAGTGATACAGTGTAGCCACTTTTGATGATTATGTTTACAAATACTTGGTATAAGACAAGCAACTAGACACAACTTACAAATTCAGTCAGCACAGCTGGGACCAATCAGTTGAACATTACTCAGTGCTATGATTGAAGGCTTTGACAGCAGTATTGTCAGGAGTTCTACATGTAGTCAGTGTTGCAAACATCTTTCAGTGATATCAGCGAAGTGTTTGACATCAACATTCTCAGGAATTCTACTTGTGGTCAGTGTTGCAAACACCATTTATGCTTTCATTGAAGGTTCTCATGTCAGAGTTGTGTGCAGGAGTTTCACATGTGGTCAGTATGCAAACATCATTGAAAGCTCTCAGGTCAGAGTTTGTCGGCTCCACATGTGGTCAGTTTTGCAAACATTCAGTGCTATCATTGAAGGCTTTGACATTTCAGTTTCTCAGGAGTTCCACATGTGGTCAGTTTTGCAAACATTCAGTGCTATCATTGAAGGCTTTGACATTGCAGTTTTTCCAGGAGTTCCACATGTGATCAGTGTTGCAAACATCATTCAGAGCTATCATGGAACACTTATGTCAGAGTGTGTCCGAAGTTCCACATGTGGTCAGTGTTTTAAACATTCAGTGCTGTCATTGAAGTCTTCTATTTCAGAGTTTTGCCATCGTTAGATCAAGAGTTCTACGGGATGGGTGCTTGACTCCAGATATTTTACTCACCAACTTCCCAGAGTAGTTGGCTTCTCTCTCTGATCCAGCTTGTTGCGGGTGACTCTGTTGTCTACAGGCTAGTAATCCTCATGATCAGGGGACGTGGTAGTGTGCTTGGTGTGCCCAAGGGAAAAGTGTTAGCTTGTTCTTGGCAGTCACTGATGATAAAAACAGCAGCTGTACTGGCCCCTACCATATAGGAGAAGTCACTCTCAACAGTTGATCCAGCTCCATGGCTGCATGTTGATTGCAGAACAGCTTCTCTCAAAAAATCATCGGGGACTGGAAAGAATAGTCAGGCACCCAGCAGTCCTGTTACACTTGTATCGAGTTACCCAAAAACTAAAAAGCCTGTTAGTGGAGGGATGGAAAATGATACAGAGTAACATGCTGGTGATACATCACTCAACCTGTTCAGTTTTTTTTCCATGTTCAGTATGTTAAGCCAGTGACTGAACAGCTTTCCCATGTTCAGTATGTTAGGCGAGTGATTGAACGGCTTTCCCATGTTCAGCATGTTAGGCCAGTGACTGAACGGCTTTTCCCATGTTCAGCATGTTAGGCCAGTGACTGAACGGCTTTCCCATGTTCAGCATATTAGGCCAGTGACTGAACGGCTTTCCCATGTTCAGCATGTTAGGCCAGTGACTGAACAGCTTTCCATGTTCAATATGTTAGGCCAGTGACTGAACGTTTTGGTCAGTAACTGATTGATCATTCTGTCTTCCTCTCTCTATCTTTATATCTCCCCTCCTGTCACCCTTTCCCCACCTTCCTTCCTTTTCTCTCCCCTAAAAGTCGATCGCCAATAAACCACAGAATGACGAGATAATCAGCAAAGCAAGTGTGATCACTCAGATGATGATGTTTCAAGGGATTTGACTGTAAAAGAATGTTGGTGACGGCTGGTGTGTGTCGGTGTTTTTTTTTTTCTATATGTAAACTATTAATCTGATAATAAATGGCAACAGAACTGAACTGTTGTGTCTTCTTTGAGCAGACTTGAAACACGAGCATAGAGGCGCATGCTCTGTTGATGTGTGTTCCATAGATATGAGACATTCCTCTGTTCCCGAACAGTATTTGTCCAAAGTTCACAAGATCGGTTAGTTGTTTGTGAGGTCATCATGACTTGCAAATTCCTGATATTACCATTGCAGAGGGGCAAGCTGAACATGAGCCATGCTAGGAGTGTACTTGGTCTGCCGAACTGAAGTGTATGTCTTACATGTGCAAGTGTGTGTGTGTGTGTGACTATCTACATATCCTCTTCACACTGCCTTTCTTTAAATTTGTCACAAATATCAGAACACAACAGTGAACAACTCTGAGATAAGATTTACCTTTTTTTTTTTTTTTTCCTCAAACATGTATATGACTTAGAATCCTTTGGCTTTCTGTCAAGTTCAGAATTTAACATATGACTATATGAAAAAATGTCTGATGTAATTGAATTTCATCTGCTCGCAAATCTTTTCTCTTATATTAATGATATACACATTTTGAATTTCTGAGCTTTTATATTAACATCTGACTACATGAAAGAATGGGGCTGATGTAATAGAATTTTATCTGGTCACAGAATCCTTTGTCTTATATGAATCATACACACATTTTGAATTTCTGAGCTTTTTAGAATAATGTCAAATTCATTCTATGATTAATCTTCTTTCAGTGTGCTTTTGTTCAAGTTGCAAATTGATGACAAAATCGCATACATGATGAAAATAGGTTGTATGTAATCTGATACAGCTTAATTGCAAAATCAAAATAACACAAATGACTTTTCTCCGGGTTATATGCAATCTTTACCCTGCTGCCTCTAATGAAAAAAATGTTATGCAAACACACACACACACACACACACACACGGAGGGGAGAAATGCTGAAAAGCCTCCGGTGGCTGCTTGCCTCCCTTGGGTGTGCAGAACTTCCAACACACAAGTAAAACACATATATGTTCAAAGGAATAAATCAGAGCTGCGGGAAGGCTTATGATCTCTGACTCAGGGTCTGTTTTCGTCCTATCTTTGTGTAGATTGTTTTTTTTTTTTTTTTTACAAATCATGGTTTCTGACTTTTAGAAACTAAGGAAAAATTTCTTGGTGTCGACGCTAATGTGTGACTAAAGTTGTTGCCCCCCCCCCCCACCCCCACCCCCACGTGTGCGCGTATCGCGCACACACTCACACACACGCGCGTGTTCCCTCTCCACCTTCAAATGATGTTGATGGCCTGTTGAAAAGGATTTCTTTGTAGAATGGGAGTAGGGACAGCCCCCTTGTTGCAGAGTTTCGCTGGCGACATATAGGATCTCACTTTACCGTCTGATCTGGAACACATGTCTGCTGTCTGTTAGTCTGTGCGGTCGGTGTGTGTGTGTGTGTGTGTGTGTGTGTGTGAGTGAGTGTGTGTGTGTGTGTGTGTGTGTGTACCGCAGTAGATGAAAACCTTTCGAGCTATATGTGTTTAAAACTTAACTGTAACAGGACAACACAAAAACGTACGCGGGAAATGAGGGTCAAATGTAATGCAGAATAAAAAAAAAAAAAATGGTTGAAACGAAGTTGTATGACACCGTCAGGTCACAAGGTTGCCATGGTGAAGATCATCACGAATGGCCATATCCCTGCTCCCGTCTCCAATCCTGTCCGGAGGGTCCGGACTCTGCCCAGTTCATTTGCCTTGTTCCTCCTGAACTTCAGTCTATCTTTGGGACGTTCACTCTCCACTGTACTCCACTGTGGACAGGGACCTCAGGATATGCACTATCCACTGACAGGGATATTCGCGGCAAGACATACACCCACCCACTACCTCAGGATATGCTATTGGACAGTTACTCAGGCATATATACAGCCACTGCTGTACCTGGATACAGTTACGATGAGGCATATACAGCCACTGTCCACTGTACCTCCATGCTGTTGGACAGTACGATGAGGGATATGCTGTTGTACCTCAGTTACGACAGTTAATGAGGCATATATACAGCCACTGTCCACTGTACCCGGGATATGCTGTTGGACAGTTGTTGGATACACCCACTGTCACGGATACGCTGTTGGACAGTCACGACGAGGCATATACACCCATACTACAGACTTTCTGCCGTCTCTCCAATATAATGTCAACACGTACTCTCAAACAACACAGCTTGCGTCAAGAATAACACAAAACAAACAGTAATTGTTCCGTTGTTCTTTTATTTTGCTCTTCAGATCAAGATCAACACAAATAAACAAGGACTGACTACTGTACAATGACAGTGGAAGTGAAAATCCCCATCAAGCTGTTCAGACTGTTCATGTGAGCCCATTCATCTTGTCTACAACTTCCAAGTATCACATAATCTTTTTGTTATGAACGCGTTCACTACGCACAAAACGCTCGGCTATTCCGAATGTGACGTCAAAGGGACATTCAATGAATGCGTTCCGATGTGAAAGTTGGGTCGACACGGCTTTCGGCATTGTAGCTACACAAAAATGACTCGACAAATCTGCATGGGTGTGGCAGAAGTAAGAAACTCAAAGGACAGGAGTTTCAACTCAAAACTAAAATTACTTCAGTCGAGTCAGGTGGCAACGAATGTATAAAGTGAGAGGTGTCAAAGGTAACGTTTCGAGTTTCCGCTGTGTGGGATGTAGTATTGTCAGTTTGCCTGCATTTCCCTTGTTCTCTCCAAAGAGGGCTGAGGGTCGGGCGGAGAAGAGTAAATCCAGGCTACGGAAGTGGAAAATTCTTTCCAAACCGTACCAACTTGAGCTTCCGTTCCTGATCGTGCTCTTCCCCACATGCCCGACACTGGAAAACTGACAGCTGCAGGTCCCAGAAAACGCTTCTGATGATAAACGGCTGTAAGCAGATGACATAGCCTACTTGTCTGCTCCATGGTGACCGGAAAATCCTGCTAATGGCGTATATAGCCCAAAGTATACAACATAACCTACTTGTCTACTCCATTATCATTTGCTTACCCGTTGTCATCTTTTCTCCGTAGTCCTAGCTCGCAGTGTTGTGTGTATTATAGTGTGTTACAAAAAAGATACTTCGTACCACGCTGCTTCGTTCACTGTTAGTTTGAAACAAGCAGACTTTTACACCTTTACGACACATTCGGCCTTGGACTCACATTTATATTTGCTGTTTTATTTCGGCAATAGTTACATCATGCTGACGACCATGATTACACACGTGGGCGTCTGCCAAAAGAGACCAGACACAACATGGGCCGTGTTAATGACTCTGCTATATCAATCTGGCTATTTCCACTGAATAACACTGTCTGCGTAAACAAAAGTTCTGAATTTCCAGCTGTCGGCCAATACAGGTTTGCAACACGCGTACGTGGGCCTATTTCTACAACATCTGGCAAAGATAACGCCAACAGAGTCTACCTGGCTATTTCAATTTTCATTGTGCAGTAAATATGATGACCCTTTAATGAAGCTCTTTCTACCAGTGATGTCGCCCAACTTCACAGCTGCTATGGCACCCATAGAGCGGTGGCTGACTCGGTGAATGACCGGTGCGCGCGCAG
>JADBJO010003815.1:117500-135000 GCA_016801955.1 Conus betulinus
GCCTACTTCTATGGTGTTGTATCCGTGTCAAAGGAAAATAATCATGTTTCTGGAGGCCCGCTAACATCACGTGAACATCACTGCTATGTGTTCGGGATTTGCTGAAGAAACTTAGTATTTGTACTCGTCAGCGTAGCGTGCTGAACCTTTTTTTTTTTTTTTCTGTTTTTTAATAACCGTTTAACTTGTTGTTCAGGGGAAATAATCATCACGGTCTACTGACAGGAAGTGTATCTGTTTTCTATTTGTGTATCACTTGTAACGAACGGCTCATCTTTACGATCACAAACTCGGCAAACATTTCAGGAAGATAATTACCATTTTCATGAATAAAAATGTACTGTAAATCTTCCCAGCCTAGTACTCTCCAGCAACCACCATTTGTCATGCCGACACAGTGGCCTTAGATCTAGGCTTTGAGAAACAAAATACTTTAAAAATTCGGTTTACTGATTAACGCAATTGAAGGCCTTAGATCTAGGCTTTGAGAAACTAAATCATTCAAAAATTTAGTTTACTTCATGTAACTGAAACTGTTTCCTTTTTTTTTTTTTTTGTAAGAGTAGTAGAACAGTGGATCAAAAGATCAACTAAAACAAAAAGTACGCAAGTTCCGTCATTTTCCCCCATAACCACTCAATCCGTGTAGACAAGCAGGGGCGGATTAGGGAGGTTATATGGGTGGAATGACTGTCAAAAAGGCAAAAAAATGTCATAAAATGGGCGTTCTGAAATACGTTCAAGGCACTCCGCTAGTTCTCCCAGTTCCTCCTGTCTCTCTGGACCGTTTCATTTCCTTCTCTGACAAAGGGGCGTGGGTGAACTCACAAATCAAGCACGCATCTCTCTCTCTCTCTCCCTCACACACACACACACACACACACACGCACACACACACACGCGCGCGCGCGCGCGCGCGCTCACGTATCAAACACACACACACACACACACACACACACACACACACATTTTTGCTATGACAGTACCTTTTGTTCTTCATGAGTGTCTGAGTTAACAACACGAACGAAAGAAGAGGTTAAAAGCATCCAGCCAACAAAGTCAGCACACACACACACACACACACATACACACACACACGCACGCACGCGCTCACACACACACACAGACGCACGCGCGCGCGTGCACACACACACACCACCACCACCACCACCACCACAACAGCACAACACACACAACACAACAGCCCAACACAACTAGGCCTAGTAGGTCTAACTTTTTTTCTCAGTTCATGTGATGAATGGCAAGCTTTTGGCTGCCCGCCCAACCAGTTTTGTTACAGTCCCCCCCCCCCCCCCCCCCCCCCCCCCCCCCCCCCCCCCCCCCCCCCCCCCCCCCCCCCCCCCCCCCCCCCACGCGGTCACTCCCCCTGCCTCTCTCTCTCTCTCTGTCTGAGTTATCCACCTTTCCCATCCGCCCTCCCCCTCTCCCCACTCCACTCCCCTTTCCCTCCCCCTTTCCCTTGCCTCCCTGTCTGGGCTGTTTGCAATATGTTGCACGCTATTGCAACAGATGTTGGCGACTCTACTTTGCTGGCGTGAAGCAGAAACGCACACCAACCTACCACCCCCCACCCTCCACCCACCCACACACCTTAGGGAAGGGCGGTCATGGGGAATATATAGACGGTATTGCTGGTAAATGAACCGTAGGCGTAAGCAGGGGATCTGTTTACAGACAGCGCACGTCAAACGACGTAAATATCTTAATCCAGACAGTGTGTGTGTGTGTGTGTGTGTGTGTGTGTGTGTGTGTGTGTGTGTGTCCACAAATGTGCGTGTGTGTGTCCCCATGTGTGTGTGTGTATGTGTGTGTGTGTGTGTGTGTGTGTGCGTGCGTGCGTGTGTGCGCGCGCGTCCATTGATTCACTACTAATTAAAATCCGATTAACCTCTCTGATCGACATTTGCTTCTGAGCGTGCGTGCATTGATATGGATCACACGCTCGCGCGCGCAATGCCCCTCCCTCCCAAACCTGATCGATTAAGACTTGCATCATTCAGGCGTAGCAGGGGACATAGGAGCCGATCATAATGATGCAATCCCGTGCAAACTCGGAGGCTATGCTATAAACGACAGACCTCCTGTCGCCACAACTAGGGGGTGGAGGGGGAATAGGGAAAGGAGAGGGGGAGGTGGAATGGGAAGGTGCGAAAGAGAAGAGGTGGGAAACAGGGAAAGGAGGGAAGGGTGGTTGGGGGGGGGGGGGGGGGGGGGGGGGGGGTGGAGGGGAAATAGCTTTGATGCTCTACATTTATGTTTTACGTTAACAACCACCAAAGATGAACTGGTCAAAAGACATCACCGTCCTCAGAAAAAAGTGTGGAGAGGGGGCTCATCCGACACTTTACTACCAGCACCACCAGAATGATCCCATGTAAAAGACAGTCAGCGAAGATGCTAGTGGTTGTTGTTCCTTTTTTTTTTTTTTTTTTCATGTTTGACGTCAGCTGGATTCGAACTTAGAACGTCGGACTGCGAATTCGCTGCTTCACCACTTGGCCAACCAGGCACCCGCAAGGTGAACAGCGGGGATATCTATCTATAACCATACTGTACACTGGTTGGGGATTCGAACCAGATGGAGAAACACGACGGCAGGCAAACAATCCGACCTGTGCGCCCCTGATCTCCCGACTGAGCAAGGGCGTGGACTGTATGTTGACACAGTATCAACCATAGACTCTGCAGTCGGCTGTGCTACGCTGAACTGACAACAAACAACGAGGGTAAAACAAAACCAGTCTTTTCTTTGTCTGCTTCCAAAAAATACACAATACAACATCCTACACAACCAACTACGTGCAGAGTTTTCATTTTCAACACATACTTATTCAGTTTCAGTTTAACATTTTCATGCATGCATTTCTTGATTGATGTGTTGATATATCTTTCCAATTATTCAATGTATTTGTATATTAGAAGTTAGCACATCTACTCGATAAATCCACTGGAGTGGTAGAACAGATGGACGAATGTGCTGACTGACCCTAATATGGCTTCCGCGGTCAGCCGGACGACAACCAAGCCAACCAAGAAACTAACTTTGAACCATCCAGATAACTAATTAAGATGAACAACAAAAGAGTCAAAATCCAGACTCAAGACGAAAGTCGAAGTGTGAAACAGTTTGAATAACAATTTGTGCAAATTCGATGAAAACAAGAAATGAAGAGACTAAATGTATGGAAGATCTGAGGAATTACCAACTGTACATTTTAGAACTGCGAAAAGAGTGTAAAATAACCTTATTTGAACTTTAACTTAACTTACACTTTACATACACAAATGTATATTATATATTTTGTAAAAATATTTCTTTGAAAAAAAAAAAGCATCATATACACTGGTCAACAAAAGTTAAGGGCAGGAAGAACAATCATCTCTCAAGAGCAAACAACAAAAGAAAACACATCCATCTGATAGGATCATTTAATTTGCCATTTCATCTTCCGACTCAACTGAAAAAAAACATCACACGACGACGCATTTCATCACCTTGACAGGCATCAGAATGACCCCCCCCCCCCCCCTCGAAAAGTTGAAAGAAATGTCAATTCAGTTTGTTCATGTTCAGTAGCTGGTGTGACCACCATTTGCTGCCAGACATTCCGTCAGCCGTCGTCGCCGCATGGAGTGGACGTGGTTCTGCAGCACCTGATGAGGGATTGCGAGCCACTCCTGCTGCAGGAACTGGAACAGCTGAGCAACATCAAACAGGCGCAGGATGGTTGTCCATGACTCGGCGTCCGAGGATGTCCAGAGGTTTCGATGGGTGCCAAGTCCGAGGATCGGGCTGGCCAGTCCATACGGACAGCCTGCTGACGCTGCAGGAGGTCCCTGACCACCAGAGCGCGATGAGGAGTGGCGTTGTCATCTTGAGAATGGAGCCTGGTCCCATGGCCTGGAGGGTGGGGATGATGATAGGCCTCACAATATCATCTCTGTACCTGTCTCTGGTGAGATTACCTCTAATAAGATGCAGAGGGGTTCTGGCGTGAAGATGGAAGCCACCCCACACCATCACGGACCCGCCTCCATAGCGATCGTGCTCCTGAACGCAGGCGTCCACAACCGCTCCCCCACCCGTCGCCACACGCGCCTGCGGGCATCACAGGTGGACAGAGTAAAGCGTGACTCGTCCGTGAAGAGCACCCTGCCCCACTGCTGTCTGTTCCATCGCTGATGGCGGCGGCAGAACGCCATACGAGCCTGGGGATGACGTGTGAGAGGCGAAAGCACAGCTGCCCTTGAGTGGACGTCAGCTTCATGCAAGCGACGTCAAACGGTCTGAGAGCTGATGAGGGAGTTAGCTGCTGTCCACAAGTTACTCCTCAACGTCCTGGCAGAGATAAATCTGTCTCGAAGCGCCGACAGCTGGAGATACCGATCGTGTCGCCGAGTCATTGCTCTTGGGCGTCCAGAGCAGGGGCGTTCTTCAGCACTTCCAGTGGCTTGAAAGCGTTGGTTGAGGCGCTGGATGACAGTGGCTCACTCCCAGTCGTCTGGCCACTTCCCGACCGGAAACGCAGTCCTGGAGCCATCCCAGTGCCCGCCCGCGATCGAGTGTTGAAAGTCGTTGTCTTGGTGGCATGCTTATTGAGAGCCCAGGTTGTCGCCCTTAAAAAAACACATTTGCGTTGAACTTTTGCTGAGCAGTGTTTACCACAACCATGACTTGCACGTACACTGTGCCAGAAATCTGCAGCAGCTCTGCTTCTTCGGCAAGAAGCAACCAAATTTCTGTCAATTTCTCGTGAATTTGTAACATTTTGAGCGCCCATGACAACAGTGTTGCTGGCTTGCGATGGGTGTGTAAAGCAGGTTTGGACACGTGCAGCAGCAACTGAAGTTGCAGTGTCGCTCAAGTTGCGCCTTTCTCTCCATTGTTGTCTTGGTGTAAAATAACAGTTTGTAAAAACTACTGAAATCTGAAGCCGGCCCTTAACTTTTGTTGACCAGTATACAAGCCCTGTGTATTTTATCAAATGAATTGTATGGCTGCTATGTTCTTCAATAAAATCTAGTTCACACCAAAAGAAGAATGGATCGTAGTCGTGAAGCAGAGAGAGGAAATATGAAAAATGGACGGTGTAAAGGACAAAGATTTTTGTGAAAATCAAACGAAGGAGACTGAGATATAAATATACTAGTCACATAAAGTTAAGCACAGTTTACATGTACCCGCATAATTTCCAAAATATAAAAGCCACGATTTTGAAATTGGGAACAGATTTAATTCATTATCTTGTTCCAACGTACATTGAATTTCATTGGGATCGAATGAACGGTTGTTGATTTACAGACAATTAAACAGAGGATGGGTCGAAATCAAAGTTCGCAAAATCTGTTCAGTTCACAAAATCATTTCAATAGTGGGTGTGGCCACCGCCATTGGCGAGACATTCCACGCAGCGACTCCTCATCGAGTTGACCAGTGTTCTGATGACCCTCTGAGGGATTCTCTGCCATTCCAGTTGCAGCATTTGGAAGAGATCCTGGCGGTCTCTGGGAGGTGGATGGTTCTCCTTCACACGTCTCCCCAACTCATCCCACATATGCTCGATGGGATTGAGGTCGGGACTATACGCCGGGAAGATCATCCTGTTGATGCCGGCCTGCACAATGAAGTTTTCGGCCACCCGGGCCCTATGTGGCCGAGCATTGTCGTCTTGGAAGACTGCCATGGGTCCTATCCGTTGCATGGTCGGAACAACGAAAGGCGCCAGGATTTCATCCCGATAGCGGATGCCTGTGAGGTTTCCATCAATATGGTAGAGTGGTGTCTTGTGGTGGAGGCTGAAGGCACCCCATACCATAACAGATCCTCCCCCCAAAGGCCCTGGTCTGGCAAACAGCTGCATCAATGTAACGTTCACCAACACGCCTCCAAACTCTAGTTCGGCCGTCATTGTGTTCAAGACTAAACCGCGACTCATCTGAAAAGAGGACCTGGGACCACTGTTGTTGGTTCCATCTCACATGACGATGGCAGAAAGCTCGGCGAGCCAGCCTATATGGGCTGCTAGCAGTCGTGGTCGAAACAGCTGGGCGACGTGATCTGAGGCCGAAGTGGTGTGAACGGTTTCGTATGGCTTGACGGCTGAGGATGGTGTTATTTGCCATACGAAGCTGCCTTTGGATGCTGGTGGAAGTGGTGGTATCCCGCTGCATAGGGCCTGCCTCTCGATGAAACGATCTTCTCTCTGGGAGTAGTCTGCCTAGGCCGACCTGACCGTGGCCTCTCTTCAACGCTGTTGGTCGCCCTAAAACGCTGATTCAGTCTAACAATAACTGAATGATGCACACCAAGTCGTCGCGCCACTTCAGCCTTTGCAATGCCATCTTGTATCCATGCAATCGCCCTGGTTTTGTCAAAGGTGCTAAGTTTTCTTCGTGGTGGCATGGTGAGAAAAGGGCTGACAGTAACCAACCCCGCGCTTAAACAGCCAAAAGAAGGGGCATAAAACTCACTTGAGAGACTGCTCTTGCACGGGAAAAAAGAATTTTTCATTTTACACATCTTGTGTCGCCAGCAAGCTTGATGCAAAAACAGGCACAGTTAACGCAACTTGCACTTTTTTATCCCGCGCGGTAACGAGGTCACCAAGACCCCCGTGCGCACTACCAGTTGACACAGGCTGGATTACACACTGCTGTGTGAGATTCCATCATTGGTTGCCGCATAACAAAAAAAACAATGTTTTTTGAAGGGATGAATCAACCCCCTGTGTGCAAAGGCCTGTGCTTAACTTTATGTGACTAGTATATGTATGTAAAGCGCTTTAGGTTTGGACTCTCTCGGATTGAGCTACTAAAGTACTCTCAATAATAAGCATAATAATAATGATAGCAATAACAATGATGATGATGATATGTTTAAATATGAAAATTTTCAAAGACATCGTAAAACAATACTGCCACTACTACTATACTGCTCAAAACAATTGAAAGGCCACTACCACTTTTTAGGGTACCTTGTTTGACTTTATTTTTTTCCAATAACACGGCACTGCGCCCACCCAAACTTACTGAATTTGGTTGCATGCCTGATCAATTCACTTGAATTTGATCAGAAATCAACTCTGTCATGCACATCACAGCGGTGAACTGAAATGTGCACATACCGCACGAAAAAAAAAGGGTGCAAACCAAACAGGCCTGTGCAACACAGCACATCTAAACTGCAGGAATACTGCAATGCACGTGCAACCCACATGTCTTATCTGAACACAGGTCAGCCAGTTTGAGAGACTGGTGGGCATTTATGCCTGTGTTTACGGCACTTTTGCAACCATGCCTCGGAGACAACGACTGAGTCAGGATGACCAAGGGCGGGCAATCGCGTGGCTTCAGGAGGGCGTGGGGGTGCGAGAGGTTGGTCGTCGACTGTCAGTCGCCCATTCAGTCATTCAGACTTTGAGAGACCGCTTCAACCAGACAGGAAGTGTTGCTGAGCGAAGACGTCCAGGACGCCCCAGGTCCACCTCCAGGCAGCAGGACAGGTTTGTTGTCCTGTCGGCTCTGAGGCAGTGAACGGCCACTTCCGACACACTCAGGGGGCAGCTGCAAGCAGCCGGCAATGTCACCGTCAGTGACCAGACCATTCGGAACCGGCTGAGAGAGGCACACCTGCGCTCAAGACGACCGGCCGTCCGTCCTGTCCTGACACCAACTCACCGTGCTGCTCGTTTGGCTTGGGCCCAGCGTCACTTAGCATGGACCAGAGATCAGTGGGCAAGATTATTGTTTACTGACGAGTCCCTCTTTGCCTTATCATTTCATGACGGCAGGAACCGTGTCTGGCGGCGGCAAGGAGAACGCTATCACGATGGTCTCGTGAGCGAGCGTGATCGCTATGGTGGTGGATCCATAATGGTGTGGGGAGGGATGGCGCGGAACTACAGAACCCCCCGTGCACATGGTGCAAGGCAACCTCAACGGTGTGGGCTACAGGGATGGCATCCTGCAGCCCCTTGTGCTGCCAGCGCTGCAAGCTATTGGACCAGGCGCGGTACTTCAAGACACAACGCCAGACCTCACAGGGCTTGAGTCGTCAACAACTTTCTTCAGCAGCAACACGTGATCCACATGGACTGGCCAGCCTGCTCACCGGACCTTAATCCAATCGAGCACCTATGGGACGTGCTGGGCCGGCGACTTCGAAGCAATCACCCCCCCGCCAGTTGACCTCAACCAGCTGCTGTTCCAGTTCCTTGAGCAGGAGTGGCAGGCAATACCCCAGATGACTCTGAGGACTCTGACTCATCCATGAGGCAAAGGGTGCATCGCGTACATCCACGCAAATGGCGGACACACACGTTACTGACTGTGTTTTTTTGTATCTCTGGCGTTCGGACTTTTGAAAAGATGGAAAAAGATGGGTAGTGGACTTGAAAGTGACAAAACATGCTGTTCAAATCAATTTTGTCATTAATCTGTGTCACTGATGTCTTGATTAATGGCTGAAGTAAAGTTCGAAAGCATTGTTTTGGGTTGTTTCCGTTCTGTTGTGAAATAGCGAGAGAATTTCCAAGTGGCCTTTCAATTGTTTTGAGCAGTATATGTACTTCCACTTAAAACAGATAACAGAAGTGAGGATGAAAAAAAAAATCAGTCCATCTGATAAACAATCACAGTTTCTATGATTTCACATAGGCTTAATCTTGTTGCAAAAAATTTCAATGAAAAAATTGAGAAAATGGAGTTTGATTCAACTTTCATATGATGAAAAAAAAGACACATAGTCCAGCATCACTACACAATAAGAATGGGACAGCGCAGAATTCCGCCACACGTTTTTCCCCGCCGACAGAATAAATGTACGAAAGACTTGCTTCCAGTTTCCATATATTTGTAATCCTTGTGGAATACACGAAATGTAGACATGTGCATCACCAGACCGTTTTATTATACCGTGACAATAAATCACATCGTAGATATGAATGCAAAAATTAAGTTACTGAGCCACCATGGAAGGAACAAACAAATAATAAAACCGACAACGCGTTTTCGAATGATTGGGTCTTCTTCAGATAGGACAAACCACATTCAAAACAATGGAAACAAAGAACGAAGAGTCTCTTATGTTTTCGATCTGGCTGCAAACTGTTCGTTTGTCCTTTGTTTCCATTGCTTTGCATGTTGTTTGTCCTACCTTAAGAAAACCCAATAGGTCGAAACGCGTTGTGTCTGTTCAGTAAGTTGTTTGATCCTACGTTTGGCGACTCAGTAATCCTGTTTTTACGTTATATGTTTTCAATTTCTACCTGCGCGTTACCCGACTTTGAAACTTAGACAATCATCAGCTCGTGATAGTTTATCACACGGTTCATAATTATGTAGTAAGAATGACCCGCATAAAAAATGCAAAATATTCTGCTGGCTTCTTCCTTGGGCATCGGGTCATTCGGTTATTTTATTCATTTATTTATTTGCGTTTTCTTGCGGACGGTCATACCAGTAGACGCTTGAAGAAACAGAATGAAGTCACTGGCATTGTTTCAAAGTTATGAAACTCAGCCTCGAGGATTCATAATATGATATGATATGAGAGAGAGAGAGAGAGAGAGAGAGAGAGAGAGAGAGAGAGAGAGAGAGAGAGAGAGAGAGCGTGCGTACGTATGTGCGTGCTTGAATGCGAGCGTGCGCGCGCGCGCCTGTGTGTGTGTGTGTGAGAGAGAGAGAGAGAGAGAGAGAGAGAGAGAGAGAGAGAGATTTCATCACAGCCCAATTGATTACCAGGGGTCGTTTCGGGACTGTCACCACGAGACAGAGACTTACTCACAGGGATACAGACACCAGGAAAAAAACAAACAAAACAAAAAAGCGCAAAACAGAACAACTCAAAAAAAAAAAAAAAAAACGACAACGAAGCTCACCAAGTATCTGTTTTCAAGTTTGGGCGGCGCAAGGTCGGCGTAGCCCACAATGAATGAACAGGCCAAACACGAAGATGATTGGAGGAGCGAATGTAGAGTGCGAGCTTCGCGACTGATGGAGTCCAAAGTCAAGTGCAACACGCCGGCTGTCAGCCCACCTGCTGTCGCTTTGGATGCTGCCTCCCTACTGCCCGGGTCTGTCTGTCACACGACCTCGTCGTCCCAAGCACCACTCCACGGCGCGCGCTCGCGAGACAGAACCGCGTGCTTCAGGGCTGTTATGGTTACTCTGTCCTTAACATACGTCCGACAGCCGTTTGCCGGAGTGAAGGCGAACAGTAACTTTGTATTGGGCTAACTTTCAACAAGGTAAGGTAAGGGCAATGTTGCGTGTAGCCCAGCCGGCCGTAAAGGGCCGTATCAGGGCTGTCACCGCGTTGAAGTCAACTCACGAGTCATTCATTCACACAACCCATTCAACGAGACGCGGTTTGTGTGAATGTACGAAAAAAAAAAAGCTTTTTGTTGTTAAAGTAGGTAATGTTTTATTGTTAGGGTCACAGTTAAAAGCAAACAAAAACAAAACAAAACAAACAAGAGACCGTTGACAACGATGTTAACTGAGGGGGGGGGGGGGGGGGGGGGGGGGAGACGCCCTTTGTTCTCTGTCTCTCTCTCTGTCGCTGTCTGTCTCTCTCTCTCTCTCTCTCTCTCTCTCTCTCTCTCTCTCTCTCTCTCTCTCCGCCAGCTGCTGTGTGTGGGGTCTGTGTGCATGGAGGCCATGGGATGACCGATGGCTGAGGGGTCCTTTCCCTGTACGTGCTGGTCTGCCGGTAGCCGCTATGAGCGCCGACAAGGGGATCGTTGATCAATGGGAGCTGAACTGACGGGCACAGGAGCGGTGGCCTGAGCGTTAAGACTCGTGACACACAGGACGCCACAACCTGACACGCAGTTTACGCAGTGAGATGTCAGCTGCACTCAGTCTACACTTTTCCCATGGACTCGATGTCGCTCCGTGTCCAGTGAACCGATGAGGTCAACCAGACTATCCACGACCAACGGAACAAGACAAACAGAATATGTCGACTGGTTCCTGATTGTTTTGGATGGGAATATGATTGAAGTCTACAGAACCTGACTGGATGATTGTCACTAGTTGTCTGTCTTGTGTCTTAAGACGTTCCTCGGGTGCGGTCATTCTGAGTGTCAGGAACTGTGCCCCAGTTCCTGGTGGTTTCATTTCTGTTTATTTGTGAAAAGACTATGCTGACAGAAAACATTGTGCAAGCGAAAAACAGGGAAAGGTTTTGAAGTCTTGTGCTTGGACTGACCTGCTCATGGAAAGCGTGCAGCATATGCATGGTGAGCAGCGAACAGATGGCACACAGTGATTGGATCGTCGTCTGTTGAATGGACAGTTGAATCAAAGGACAACTGGTCGACGGTGCCATACAGACAGCGAGGCATTGGCAAGGGCGCATGCCTCGTAGGATTTTTTTTTTCTTTTAATGACACAGTAAATGTCTTAAACTTAACTTGCAGGTCACGGTTGGCCTACATTAGGCTCGACAAACCACCAGGAATTTTTTTTCCCTCACTCCAGAGATCCGGTTTCATTTTAAATCGTATCAGAACGATACCACAAGCTTCTTTGCGTATAAGTCCTTTTTTCGCCGACCTGTGTTCTAAATTTCCATTCTTAAGAAGAATGTTTACTAACTGCTCCAGATCCGATCTCTCTACCCCCCCCCCCCCCCCCCCCCCCCCGCCCCCCTTCCCTCCGTAGGGGCGTGTAGACTACTTTTTTATTGAGAGGGACACAGGCATAGTGTTGTTGTTGTTGTTGTTGTTATTTTGCTGTTGCTAGTGTTGTAAGTCGACGAGAGGTCGCAGTGGTTGAAAGTTTGTGTAGCTGGCTGAGGCCGAAGCTGGTAAGTACCAAGGAACTTCGTTTGGAAAAAAAAAAAAAACGAATATTTTTTGTCTGGCACTGTGGATGTCAAATTTGAGAAAGTAAAGGTATTTTGGAGTCCATGAGGACCTGTCACTGTATTCAGTTTGAGATATGTCCATATAATTCTATGAATTCATAGTGGAAAGAATTTTATGTAAATAATGTAAAAGTAAAATGTGAAGGGAGAATTCTCTTTTGTTTGGTCTGACTGCCATGGTTGGTTGTTGACGTTGCTTGAGCCAGAGTCTGACACTGAGTGGGGCTTGTTTTGCTCTGTCGTCATATGGTCTGACAACACGTCGATAGATGGAGGGCAGGACGGGAGAGGGGTAGGGGTAGGGAGTGGTTAGAATGCGTTGAGTGATTGTTCCTTTCTGTGGTTCCAGACCTTTTCTGATGTTTTCTCCGTGATGAAGGAATTCCCGTGGTTATTGCATGAAACTTCAGGACCTGTCTGACTGCAGAACACATTGGGCATTTGCAAGGGTGAGAAAGAGGGAGATGGCTTTAGTTTAAATAACAGGATATCAGAGAGGATTTGAAGGTGGCTTTCAGCGTCGGGTGCCTTCTGGAACTAAATAAAATGGTGTTCAGATTGCTGGATCATAGAAAAAGAGAGCGTTTACCAAAAGGGTTTAATCCTTGCCAATGGAGGACGAGAGTTTGATTACCGGAGAAGAACCAAGAACTGGAGACAGTGAGCGGAGACGTAGAGTGTCACCCGGCTGTCGGGAGATCAGGGCACCATTGAGAGAGGTGAAGCAAATTAAGAGAGCTTGCAGAAAGGGCAGCCACAATAAGGATTTCGGACTTAAAATCTTAAAGCAAGGAGACCCAAAAAACGTCATATATAAATATTTTCATCTTTCTTATTTACTGAGAAAATAGCTGATTCAAACGACCGAGTCTCATTTGTCATACTCATATTCAGGCTCATGCTTAGGGCGCTCACGCTGCAACAGGCATGGCCCGCACTACATACTGTCGAAATAGGAAATAACTATCTTCAGGCTGCAGACTTGTCACAAGTGCTTGGACTTCAGTCTCAAGATCAAGTTCCGTGTAGAATAATCAAAGACAGACCTGTTCATTGCTGCAGCCATGTCTACTGCGCAGAGAAGACACTGATGGGTACCAAAGCTACAATGATCTTGGAAATCTGCAGCGCACAACATTCACTGGAGCCTTGACGAAAAGAAAACACTTGCGTCATCCTTGTCTGGCCTATAAGCTAAAATAAAGAGAACCTGTACTGATCGGCACACACAGAGTGAGCCAGCCACTGGACTGAAGACAGCAGCAGTGTTGGCTTTAGTTTCCAGACACGATTCCCCAGTCCAGGATACTCAATCCACACAGCCCTTTGCTAGACACATCCTTTTCACGCGATGCAGGGCTTCAGTTCCCTGTGGCAGAGTCCAGAAGACTGAACATGCAATTTTGCTATGACCCGCAGTGTGATGGCGCGTGGTGCAGCCTCACGTAAGCACCCGTCCCGCCATTCCACATACGTGCACACGATCATTGCCCACACTTGTTGACCCTGTCAACCACTTGCCCTCATGATCCCTGTCGTCCCCAGCAGCCAATTTCCTTTTATCTCTCTCTTCCTGTGCGGTCAGTGCTACGCTACAGCCGCTCAGCAGCCGCACATGGCGTTGAAACCAGATAACGAATTTCGGTTCTAGACACCTTGATACACAAAAGTTTACCTAGTTTTTTTCCGATCCGTTCTAAGAGGGTTTTGCTGCGCATGCGCATGAAGAGAGAGAGAGAGAGAGAGAGAGAGAGATTTACCCGAACGATCTTTCAAAGTCAGTGGCCATTGAGCTGAGGCAGCATCATCATGTCTACCACAGAACAACTTGCAGACGAGGACCATCTTTCACTGAATCCTCTTGACTGCATATTGAAAGAACAGCCTGTTCCCCTTACTTCAGCCTTCATCCTTCCCCTGATTATCCATACCACTTTCATCAGTTCAGAGAGGAATTTTTCTTCCTCTTTTGTCTCCTTCGTACAGCTGCTGTTGATTGGAATCGTTTCATGTCTTTTTTTTTAAAAAACTAGACATGAGCTAATTCACAGCAGGCATCAGCTCTTCAATATCTATCTATCTATCTATCTATCTATCTATCTATCTACCTATCTATGAACAAAATCTGTAGGTTTGGCATCGCAACGAACCCTGCTTCCAACAGCAGTATGCATGCTTTGAATACAACTTATTATGACAAAACAGTAAACATAATCATGATCAGTCGTTGAATAAACTTTGTTTACGACTACTCTTAAAGTCGGTTGTGACTGATGATTCCATTCCATTGATCAGTTGCATCACTGAGGAATACTCACCTGTATTTGTTGTGATTACTGATTTACATGACTTTTGTTTAACTGTAAAAGAAACTCATTCAGCCCTCCTCTCTCTCTCTCTCTCTCTCTCTCTCTCTCTCTCTCTCTCTCTCTCTCTCTCTCTGTGTGTGTGTGTGTGTGTGTGTGTGTGTGTGTGCGTGAGAGAGAGAGAGAGAGAGAGAGAGAGAGAGAGAGAGAGAGAGAGAGAGAGAGCCAGCCAGACAGAAAGACAGAGACAGAGAGAGATTCTGTAAACGAGAGAAAGGAATTATTTTTGGTTAAGTGTTACAGGCGTATCCAATCTTTGTGTGTAAACGTGACAGTCAGGCCATGAAAAATATTTCTTTTGCAGATCGTATGAAAGATAAAGGCTTTTACAAACTAACATATACCATCTTCACTCTTATTCCAGATCATTCGGTATGGTCACGCATCAGAGTGGGTTTTTTTTTTCTGTCTCATCTCCTGATCTTATTACCCGATCTCATCTTCTGATCTGACCTGCTGCTCTTATCTCTTGGTCTGATCTCTGGACTTTCTTTCTGACCAGGTCTCATGGTCTCATGTTCCCATCTCCTAGTCTAATCTCCCGATCGTTTCTTCTGATCTGATATGTTGGTGTCGCACGATCTGATCTCCTGATCTTAACTTTCGATCCCCTGCTCTTCTCGCCTGAACTGATCTTCTCAGTTCATCTCCTGATCTGATTTCCTGTTCTCGTCTCTTGATCTGATCCTTCTGATCTCATCTTGTGATCTGATCTCCTGTTATTATCTCTTGATTTGGTCTTTGATCTTTTTTATTTTTTGACCTCTTGGTCTTATTGCTTCAACTGATCTCCTGATCTCATCATCTGGTCTGATCTCCTTTTCCTATCTTGTTGGCATGATCCTGGTCTTCTTCTTCTTATTTTTTTTTTTACATCTATATCTCCTGATCTGGTCTCCTGATATCATCTTCTGATCTGACCTCTCTCTCTCTTTTTTGTCTTGATCTTTTCTCCTGATCTCATCTTCTGATCTGAACTTTCTCTCTTATCTCTTGATGCGATCTCTTGATCTCATCATCTGATCTGACCTTTTTTCTCTCTTTATCTCTTGATCTGATCTCGTGATCTTATCATCTGATCTGACCTCTCTCTCTTATCTCTTGATGCGATCTCTTGATCTCATTTCTGATCTGACCTCTCTCTCTTATCTCTCTCTGATCTGATCTCCTGATCTCATTTTCTGATCTGAACTATTTCTCTTATCTCTTGATCTTATCTCTTGATCTCGTCTTCTGATCTGACCTCCCTCTCTTATCTCCTGATCTGGTCTCATGATCTCTTTGGTAATATTGACAAGGGATCAGCAGACCTTTTCCCTCTTTCTAGTGTTCCTTTCCAATTTGCTGTCTGCAAAGAGATGGTTGAATTAAAGGCAAATACACAGGCGTAGTGAGCAGAATAGCGAGCAGTTTTCTTTTGTAGGCTAGCAATTCTTGGGAAACTGTCAGTGGAAGGCGGTCTTTGTGTGTCTGTCTGTCTTTCTGACTGTCTGTCTGTCTGTCTGTCTGTCTGTCTCTCTCTCTCTCTCTCTCTCTCTCTCTCTCTCTCTCTCTCTCTCTCTCTCTCTCTCTCTCTCTCTCTCGCTCGCTGTTCGCGCTTGTGTATGTGTGCGTGAGCATGGCGCACGTGCACAAAAGCAGGAGCGGACCATTTCATCCAAGAAGAGGGAGAGGGCTGGTCCAAATGCTTTTTCAAGGCATACAGTGGCCTAATAAGCTGTTGCACGGAGAAAGCACCAGGCCGGGAGGGACGGGAGCAGCCCAACGTACTTACTCATGCTCAGCAAATGAAGAGCAGTCTCCCGGAGTTCTTGATGGACAGGGGAGGGTGGGGGAGGAGAAGGAAAGGGGAGGGAGGGGGGGGGGACAAACAAGAAAGGGAGCAGCGGCATTTACTCTCCTTCAAGGAATGAAGAAACGTTCCTCAAAAAAAATGCTGAGGACGCCGGGTCGGGGCAGGCGGAGGGGGGGGGGGGGGGGGGGGGGGGGGGGGGGGGGGTGAGGGAGTGCACGGTTGGGAGGCGGGATGGGATTGGGGTGAGGGGAGGAGGAGGGAAAGGGTGTTCCCTGGGGCTCTGGAAGAACGCTCTCATCTCCTCTACCACTCCATCCCCCACCCCCACCCCTGCTGAGCGGCTCCTGACGAATGTTGTGCATGTGTGTGAATACGTGCAAGGGCACATGTGTTTTTTCCACACTCCCCAGACTCTTTCATCCTTCTGCATCCGGTTAGCGTCAAAGACGTGCACATAGTTACTGTCGGAGCAAAAAAAAAAAAAAAAAAAAAAAAAAAAAAAACAGCGTCGGAGATTCTATGACCTGAGTTCTTCACGAACTTTCCATGGAGGTTTGTAAATACCATCGGCCCGTCGTCACATTTCTCCCCGTATGGGTCAGCCCCATGTCAGCTTGTCCGTATGTCGCTGTGTCTCTGTGTCACCGTGTCTGTATGTCACTGTGTCCGTATGTTCCCGAGTCTCTATGTCACCTCATTTCTGTGTCTCTATGTCACCTTATCTCTATGTCTCCGTGTCTCTATGTCACCGTGCCTTTATGTTACGGTGTCTCTGTGTCACCGTATCTCTAGGTCTCTGTGTCTCTGTGTCACCCTATCTCTATGTCCCTGTGTCACAGTGTCCACATGGCTCCGTCTCTCTATGTTGCTGTGTCTCTATCTCGTTGTGTGTGTCTCTCTCTATGCCACTATGTCTCTCTGTCACCAAGTTTCCATGTCACCGTGTCTCTATGTCACCGTGTCTCTATGTTGCTGTGTCTAATTCGTTATTTGTCTCTCCCTATGTTACCATATTACTGTCACCATGTCTGAATGTCACCGTGTCTCTGTGTCACACATGTCTCTATGTCACCGTGTCTCCCAATGTCACGCTGTGGCTATGTCACCGTGTCTCTGTGTTGCTGTGTCTCTATGTCACCATGTCTCTATATCACCATGTCTCAATGTCACCGTGTCTCTATATGTCACCATGTCTCAATGTCACCGTGTCTGTATGTCACCGTTTCTCTCTATGTTGCTGTATCACTATGTCAACCATGTCTCTATGTCACCGTGTCTCTATGTCACCATGTCTCTATGTCACCGTGTCTCTATGTCACCATGTCTCTATGTCACCGTGTCTCTATGTCACCATGTCACAATATCACCATGTCTCTATGTCACCATGTCACAATATCACCATGTCTCAATGTCACCGTGTCTCTATGTCACGATGTCACAATATCA
>JADBJO010003815.1:140000-145000 GCA_016801955.1 Conus betulinus
CAACGTTTTCCTCTAACGAAAATACTTGTGTTTTTCAGGAAATTAAGGATAAGAGTTATTATTCTAAAACAAACAGAGGAAACATTGGTAATCCTCAGGGAAAAAAAAAATTGGGAAAACATTCAGAACAGTTGTGATCCCTAGGAAAATTGTTATGATCCTAGGATAACTGTTCCCCCCTTTGCTAGTTTGCTCGAGGGCTACAACTGTTGTGGCTGTTGTTGTTGTTGTTGTTGTTGTTGTTGTTGTTGTTGTTGTTTTAAGGAGCTGTTATTGCCTCTAGATGCTAATAGGCCCCCATAGACTACAGCTGACGTTGGCAACGAATGGCGACAGCAGTTAAGGTTTTTTTTTTTCTTTCTTTCTTTCTTTCTTTTTTTTTTAACTGACGGCGATTGACTTACGTTTTGAAAAGAGCGAATTTTAATGGTGCTGAGGGGCTCATGTTAATGAAGAAAAAAAAGAGATAGTTAGAATGGGACATACACAGGTTACAATGTCTTTCTTTTTCTTTGTTTCTCTTTTAAGAGAAAAAAAAAAGGTATAACAGAGTGTTCGTCCGCGCCCTCTCTCTCTCTCTCTCTCTCTCTCTCTCTCTCTCTCTCTCTCTCTCTCTCTCTCTCTGTCACATACGCGCGCGCGTGCACACACACACACACACACACACACACACACACACACACACACACACACACACACACAACACACACACACACACACACACACACACAGGGCGAGAGACAAGTAGGCTGGCAGATGTGTAGCAGTATACTGGCATCAAAATGAAGCATCAATGCGTGTAGTCTGCTAAACACACATTCAAGAAAGTACCTGTAATAACATATTCTGAATGAAACCAGTTTCTTTATATTTTTTCAGATGGCCAGGCCTTTCATTTCATCCGAATATGTGAGAGATGACATGGACAGATCTGTTTCTTCGGGGAGGAACGAACATTTTTCTTTTATCTCGTACATTACGCACTGGGAATCGGTCGCAAAGATAGCGAGGTGCAAGTTTGTTCATGATTTTATACATCATGAGAACGGCTTTATTACTTTAGATCTTAGACTAAAAGAGACAATGTTAACTGCTTTGTAATTAGTCACTTGAAGATAACATGATTTAAGAAGTATGAGCTTGATTTGATTGATAGATCGTCTGTATAAACTTTCGAGTGTTTCTAAACAGTTTTTACTTGCTTACTCACGGCACGTCGAAGCATAGTCAATACCTGGTTGTGTATATACATGAAAGAATCATTCTTAGTCATGTTGATCAAGGAAGTGCTTAATTCTTAATTCTCTATCAAGGTGAAATAAATTTCCCTTTTTGAGAGAGAGAGAGAGAGAGAGAGAGAGAGAGAGAGAGAGAGAGGAGAGAGAGAGAGAGAGAGAGAGAGAGATGATAAAAGAGGGGGTGGGAAGTTTGGGGGGAGCATTCCCTAACCTATGGCAGGTCTGAGGTTTTCTTTTTTTTTTTTTCTTTCTTTTCTTTTTTTCTTTTCCGCCTACGCAGGCTGATACTCCTGCGGATACTCCCTGTATAGACAGGCAAGGATTAAACCCATCTACCCAGCCATGTGTAACGTGTCATCCATACCAACGGCCAAAGTGGCCTTCTCTTCCGAAAGTTGGTGATGGGAATTTACGTATGTGTAAGATGTTATGCATGCGTTCACACACGGAACCTCGGTTTATAGTCTCATTCGAAGGACTGTATGGGAAATGGAGTCAGAACCAATCTTAACTCCGAGGGAAAAGTCCCCCTGTACCGAAACCACCCGGCGGAGATTCGAATCCGCAACCCAAGATTACGAGTCCCGCGCGCTCTACCACTAGGCTATTCCGGCCCCCGCAGGTCTGAGTGAAGAATGGGGAAGTTGAAAGGAAGTGGGATGTTGGCTGTGGGCCTACATAGTTTTTTTTCCAGCTTTACCTTCCTGTTGTACAGCTCTCCGCGCACTCCCCCAACCCTTTTTTTTTCTTCCCCCGGACTTTTTGGTTGAATTTCATAAAAAAAGCATTGACTAAAAGGAAATGACAATAAAGAAGTAAAAAAAAAAAAGCACCTGAAGGACTGGAATACCTAACAATTAAAAATCTTTCAGTCTCTGCGTTTGGTGTCTCTATTTGGATGATGTGTAAGTCTCAATGAATACTCCAGTTCACCAATCCGTAGGCCTACCTCCTTCCACCTCCCTTTCCCATACCCCGCTCCACCCCATCCCGTCTCTTCTCACCCCCATCTGACTACTACCATCCCTCCCCAAAGAAAAGAAAGAAATCGCTTATCATCATCTCATCATCATCATCATCATCAATCATCATCATCATCATCATCATAATCATCATCATCATCATCATCATCATCTTTTCTTCTTCTTCTTCTTCCTTCTTCTCTATTCTTCTTCTCTCCTCCCCTCCTTCTCCTCCTCCTTCTTCTTCTTCTCCTACTTTCGTCCTCCTCCTTCCCAGTCGTCCTCGGTCGTCCGTTCGTCTTCTTCTCCTTCTCCTTCTTCTTCTTCTCTTCTTCTTCTTCTTCTTCTCTTCCTCTTTCTTCTTCTTCTCGGTCTTCTTCTCTTCTTTTCTTCTTCTTCTTCCTCTCCTCTACTTCTTTCCTCTACCCTTCTTCGTTTTTCTTCTTCTTTCTTCTTCTTCTCTACTTCTTCTTCTCTCCTCCTCCCTCCTCCTCCTCCTCCTCCGCCTCCTCCTCCTCCCTCCTCCTTCTCTTCTTCTTCTCTTCTTCTTCTTTCTTTTTCTTCTTCTTCTTCTCTTCTTCTTCTTCTCTTCTTCTTCTGCTTCTTCTTTCTTCTCTTCCTCTCCCTCTTTCCATGATTCCTTCTTCTTGTTTGCGCCCGAAATTTCTGTGAATTTCCTCCAGTCACCTTGCTCCCCCCTTCCCGTCCATGTTCCCCCCCTCCCCTCCCCCCCCCCCCCCTCCCCCCCCCTCCTCCTCCCCCCCCCACCTCCCCCCCCCCCCACCCCCCCCCCCCCCCCCCCCCCCCCCCCCCCCCACCCTTTCCCCCCCCCCCCCCACCCCCCCCCCCCCCCCCCCCCCCCCCTCTTATGGTCAAACCCCCCACACCAAGTGGTGGCAGTGGTGATCAGCTCTTTGGAATTTGAAAGTAATTCAAATTGTACCCTAAAACGTTCAGTTATATTTTCTTGGACGCGTTTCTTTCACACAAAACAGCCAAAAACAAACAAACAACTTCTTCTTCTTAATTTCAAGGCAACTCTTCTCTCCCCCCCCTCAATCCAGTATAAAGGGGTGGTGCGAGGCCGGAAACTGTGATTGGCGGCAGCCTGTGAATGCAATTTCATCGTCCACATGTTTTTCACCTCCCCCCCCCCCCCCCCCCCCCCCCCCCCGACTTCTTATGGTCAAACCGTCTGTACACACCCAGTGGGGCAGTGGTGATCAGCATTTTAATCCTGGGTGTATTGGAATTTGAAGTAATGCAAACTTGTACCCTAAAACGTTCAGTTAATATTTCTTTGACGTAAAAACACATGAACAAACAAACAAACAAACAAACAACCTAGTATAATTTCAAAAATAAAGTAGCCACAATCCAGTATAATTTGAAACATAGTGCGCGCACAAGCACGCGCGCGCACACACACACGTGCGCGCGTACACACACAGACACACACAGACACAGACACACACAGACACAGACACCACACACACACACACAACACACACACACACACACACACACACACACACACACACACACACACACACACACATGAGCGCACGCGCGCACACGCATGGACGCATAGATTGAGAGAGACAGACAGACAGACAGACTGACTGACCGACAGAAGAGAGAGAGAGAGAGAGAGAGAGAGAGAGAGAGAGAGAGAGAGAGAGAAAGAGAGAGAGAGAGAGACAGACAGACAGACAGACAGGACAGACTGACTGACCGAGAGAGAGAGAGAGAGAGAGAGAGAGAGAGAGAGGAGAGAGAGAGAGAGGAGAGAGAGAGAGAGAGAGAGATCGGGCCTTCAGAGCAACAAGTACAGCAAACGAAAAGTTCCCTCAACAGAAGGTCAAGTCTAGTCATGCTGTCTTTTAGACCAGGTCATCTCATAAAGCGAAAAAACTGTTAAAAACCGCGGTGATTATGTAGACATGAGTCAACAAGTTTACGCCACATTAAGACGAGCAAGCACACGTGACCTTGGTGACCTCAGCATCTCTGAATATCACCCGCTCCACATTCTAGCGGCTAAGAGATGCCGAGACACGAACAGGGGCGCCATGGACAGCGACGTAACGAACGTGACCATACAGCCTGATAGTCCGCGGTCCCTTGGTACCAGCCTACTGTGGCCCCAGGGACGTGACTGCCCATCGCTCTACGTGAGTCCTCACCTCTGTAGGGGCCGTGACTGGCTCTTCTGGTCGTGAGAAGGAGGGACTGAGTCGGTGTGAGTCGGTGCGAGGGACAGACCACACACACACACAGACATTTTCAGACCTAGACACAGACAGGACAAGCGGGCGTGCGCGTGTACCTGATGAACACACACACACACACACACACACACACACACACACACACACACACACACACACACACACACACACACACGTGCGCACGCGCGCACGCGCACACCCACATACAACACTTATGCACCATACTCGGGCACGGATTTATGCAATTACGTGTTCCCCCAACCACACACACGCACGTTTACACACATACACATACATGTGGGAGTGTGCACGCACATGTATGTACTGCACTGGCATGCGTGCATTCATTATGGCATTGACCACTGTATGTCATGATCTGGAACCTGACACGGTAAAATGCGTGTGTTTGCATGTGAAACTCAAATTCGGTCTCTGCAAATGCATACACACAGGGATCTTACAGCGAGTTTTGATCGGTACAGTGACTTTCTCTACATAATGGTCAAAGTATATAACAATGAAACCAATCTGATTTCTTCTGGATAATGATGGTGTTGATCAGGTCAAAG
>JADBJO010003815.1:150000-152500 GCA_016801955.1 Conus betulinus
TATCCTTTGGTCTGACCTCAGCGTTGTAGGGAAAGTGGCGAAGAAGGGGGTGGGGTGGGGTGGGGTGGGGTGGGGGGGTTCGATATTTACACCTGGCAGATTAGCTACAGTTGAAGAGAAGAAGTCACACTCTTCCAACACAAAGACAGAACGGATTCCATTTCATTCAAAGGACACTGATGATATATCTCGTCTGGATGCCTGTGACTGCCTGTTGGTGAACGCCATTGTAGGACAGTTTACGCCACGCTAATCCATGTAAATTAACCTTGTCACTTCAAAATGTCTACAACTACTGCAGCAAAAGCAACCGAGATAGGTTAAAAAAAAACAACAACAACAACAAAAACGCAGACACATTCGTCATCTGAATTCCCTTACAAGGTTGAAACACACACACACACACACACACACATGCACACACACACGCACGCACACACACAGACAGACACACACACACACACACACACACACACACACACACACACACACACACACACACACACACACACACACACACACACACATTCATGATCTGAATACCTTGACAAGGTCCCAGCAAAACACTTGTAAACTTAGACATACAAGCGTCACGTAAATTGATGTAAATCAGACTATCGTCTGATTTCACTTTTAATGGGAAGAAGTTAAACTGAAGAACAACAACACACACACATTCATGATCTGAATTCCCAGACAAGGTCCCAGCGAGACACTTGTAAACTTAGAATACGTGCACCACGTACATTGATGAAAATGTGAAAATGACTGTCAGTAATTGAGACTAAGGGGAGGCAATCTCACCCATTTCCAGAACACGTCAAAGCTTGAAAGTGGATTCGTCTTTATGGGCAATACCTGGAAAGAACATGACACGAAAACACCTGGTAACAACCACGTCCACAAACAAGAACATGTCGGAACTGGAAACAGAAGGGGGGTGCAGACAGGCAGAGACTGCTCAGCTCTTGAGCAGATCTGATGAAAGTTATCTTCTCTTGTAGACTGAAAAAGGAAAGAAGTGGGAGGCGGAGGGGGAGGGGGGGGGTGGTAGTTAAAACTGCCACACTCACACACTCTCTCTCTCACACGGAACCTAAGGAGCTGACAAACCTCCACAATACGCATTTAATCCCGGCACCCTCCCTCCTTCTCCACCCCCTCCCTCCCAGTCTTCCATCACCTTGAAGCTGGAAGGCATGTGGTCAGATTGCATCTCAAGCTGATTCTCAAGATCATGTTAAGTCTGCCCACAGAACAAGAGCTGTCAGCAAACGGACTGAGCCCAGTCGTCCCAGGACCTGATCTCTGCTGGCTGTTTGGGGAGCACTCGTGACTCGAAGATCGTCTTACCCGTCACTACCAGCGCGAAAAGAAAAACAAGCGACACCCGAGAACAGCGCAGGGCCGGGTGAAGGCCATCCCTTAAACGAGCGGCCACCGAGTTAAAGAGAATGGCAGTAATTGGCAACGCGTGTTAAAACAAATGACATCTTCACTACTAAGGATCTTTTCGTTCCTGGGAAAGGAAGTCTAAACAGGGCAAGGAGGAGCAGCAGCGACAAACGGATAATAGACAACTAGTCAGTTTTGTCTTCGCTGCTGAAACAATGGTACATGGTGAAGATTCACTTTCGCTCTAAGTAAAGACTAGCTCAACACACAGGCTCTTCCAGGGCTGACTCCACGCAGAAAGGAAAGGCCTGAAGAAGAAAAAGATGCACCCGGAGTGCTGGTGGGATCCAGAGAAGGACTGTATTCAGCTGCCGAACAAACCAGCTGGGTGCAATCCTGCACCACCCTTGGAAGCCTTTTTTTGTTGACATAGAGTGCAGGCACGCATGGGGCATTTCATTAAGACGACAGGCAACATAATTGCTCCCTGGCGGATGCCGCTGTGTAATGGACACTGGATGTGACAGAACCCCCACGGGGACCGTTCCCATGGTTTTACCAGCCCATAATTCAGGACTGCAGAGCCCACCGGCGAAAAACACCACCGACAAGCAACTGCCGTGTGCATTCCGCAGTCTCACTCGTTGCTGTTCTGCTTGCAGGTGAAGACAGTACAACGGATACAATGCACAGTAGAGATTCTGTTCTTGTAAGAAAAATAATGGTTGCAGCCATTATCATTATACAAATTTACAGAAACAAGTCACTGTAAAATTTAGAAAGAGAGGGGTTTAGTTACCTCCAGGGACACTGACAAACAAAGCACAGGACAAGACACGATGCTTTTCGACCTCTTGGGTCTTCTTCAGGCAAAAAAAAAAAAAAAAAAAAACAAAAAAAAAAAAAAATCACATTTAACATTTAGGACAGTACAAACAAAGAACGAAGAGAGACTTATCTGGTGTCCATGTGATGTGAAGAATGGCCGCCAGACAGAAACGACAGATGGGATTATGGGGGAGGGAAAAGGGGGGGGGTTGCGTGGAGGGAGGGGAGGAGTGAGGCGATGGGGTTGTGTAGTTAGTTTAGTGGGGGTGGTGTGATA